>PVJH01012216.1:0-65321 GCA_004026705.1 Nesogale talazaci
TAGTCCCGATCATGAATCCCCAAAGAAACATTCAAGGATTTCAAAACAAAGTAATTATCTACACACAGAAGACCATTTCTGTCAGAATCTGCCTTTAGATATACTCCAAACCCATGTTTTGAAGGTTATTTTTTTCTTGAATATACTTTGCCTGACGTACATGTGAAAATGTGTCTCATTTTTGAAGGGATTTGAATCACACCACATATAATCTATTTTCAAAATAATTTTTATAGATTTCCCTTGAATAAATTTAGATGCAGAAGAGCAGTGCTCAAAACAACAGTGATGTATAAGTGGACCCAATATGGACATTTGGAATGTGACTTAGTCGGATGGAAAATTTAATTTTTACATCGTTCAAAGTTCAAATCAAATAGCCACAGGTAGACCTTATTGGATAATGGAGGTCCAGGACACTTAGAGCAGAAAAATCACACATTCTAATTTTTTCTATGTTGAAAGTTTTATGAGTCTAAATTGCCACCACAATTCTCATTGCCCACAAATCAAGCAGAGCCACCAAAAGACATAAATGGACATCTTTACTGAGAAAGGGAATCTGCACAGGGGGAGGGTGGGGCAAAGAGACTTGTAAAGATGAAATTCTGTAGTTGTATTTAGCTATAGAAAACTAAAAAGGGAAAGTTGTAAATATTTCCAGCCACCATCTTCCAGTCAATCCTAAATTGTACTTTGTTAAAAACTAAGATATAGTTAGAAAGTAACTTTCCCCCTCTTACAGTATTTAGAATCATAGACGAGTTCCCCTTTTGCTCAGCTTCTAAATCCTTCTCCTTTATTCCAACTTGGAACTTTATTCATTCATTCAATTAATGTGAATCCATTAATCACTTTTATTATTTCTCTCTACAGTTAACAAAATTATTAAAAGCAGCAAACATATGCAAATCTCACATGTTTGTTGAATTAGTTCATAGGACACAAATATTCTCTTTATTTTTCCCTCATGGTCCCTTCAAATCTTCCACCTTGCCAGTTCTTCCCTGCCCTTGGACAAAATGCTGGCAGAAGACACAGCTTTTCCAGTCTACTTTAGTCTCTAGAGCAATTTTCATTTGGCCGTTTTTTAAAGTCTCTTTCATCCAATCAAAACCTCTGCATCTTTCATGAAAATCTTTCTCCAGCTGAAATAAAAAAACTCATTATCTTCACTCTCTGATGTTGGGGCCCCTCTAAGGTTGGAGCATGTGGTAGTTACATAATCCTGTGTCAACTTGAGGGCTTTAAGAGTGAGGAAGTAGAGTCTAGTCTGTTAATTGGGTCACAGTCTGATGGTGCCTGATGGGCATGGCCTTCTCTTGAGGATTCTGGGAACTTCCTCTCTTCCTCCCTGGAGGTGGGCCACACTCATTCTCTGCTGCACTTCGCTGTGGAGGAGCCAACTGGAGACTTGTGCCAGTGTTGAGATGCTTCCACCATCACTGGATCCGTAAGACTCACCCACCATAAGACTTCCTGCACTTGGCATCATTGTGAGTGACTGCATGAGTCTATAGACGAGTACCAGACAGATGGGCTAATATTAGACTTTTGGACTTGAGCTGGAGTGCGCTGGCATGGTTTCTCAATATACACTTGCTCTTTGATGCAAACCTCTTTCTTATACATATGAGGGTCTCTGAACTTGTTTTTCTAATCAACACAGGGCAGATGGAGAGGGGTGAAATAAAATCTTAGTCTACTCTCAGTATATTGTCACTAGCCCATTGTTATCAAGTCAATCCTGAGTCACAGAGACCTTACAGAACAGAGTGGAATCACTCCACATGATTTCTGAGAACGTACATCTGTATGGAACCAGATGGATTCACCTTTCTCCCATGCTGGATCAGAACTGCTGAGTTTTCAGTTATCAGCCAAAGGCTTAGCCTCCACAAGGACTCCTTCCAGCTGTGCTAGTACAGCCAGGACTTCCCACCTACCCGGGACTCTTTATAATGTTATTATTGGTGTTAGGTGCAATCCAGTCAGTTCCCACCCATAGCAACCTGAGGCACACAGAATGAAACACTCCCAGGTCTTGCTCCATTCTCATAACTCCTTCTAGTCTTGAACCTGCTTGCAGCCACTGTGCCAATTCATCTCTTTGAGGGCTTTCCCCACCTTCACTGACCCTTTACTAAATATGATGTTCTTCTCCAGCAACTGGTCTCTCCTGACAACACATCTGATATAAAAAGAAATCTTGCCATTCTTGCATCTAAGGAGCACTCTGGCCTTATTTATTCCAACACAGATCTGTTTGTCCATGGTACTGTCAATATTCTTCTTAAGCACCACAGCTCAAATGCTTAATATATAATAATTTATACAGTAGATTGATTATTTCACCTTCAAACAGCAGACCTTCATTTCTGGCATCAGTACAATGCACCTCAATTAGAAAAGGAGTCTACAGATGAGATTAAACCAGGGATCTTTTAAATTAGGAGATTATCTTGAATGATCTGTGTGTGTGCTCCAAATGCAGTCACATGAAGCCTAAGACCAGGAAGACAGAGGGAGATTAGACAGGAAGAAGAGAAAAGGCATGTGGCCAAAGAGGTGCTATGCTTCCCAGCCATGGGAGGCTCAAAATCACCAGAAGGTTAGAGAGGCAAGGAGACACATTTCCCCAGAGAAAAGATAGCCCTGCTGATACCCTGCTATCAGCTAGTGCAACTGATCCCAGACTTCTGACTCCAGAAGTATGAGAGAATAAATTTTGTTGTTTAAAGCCAGTGAGTTTGTGTTAATTCATTAAAGCAGCCACAGACAACTAATACCATCCTCAGTATCATCATCTCACCCTATAACTCTTTCATGGTTAATGGATGTTTCCTTTGGCTGGCCATGACTGATTTTTTCCTCGGTACCTTGGTTCTAAGTCTACAACTATGCTGGATCGTCATGGCCCTCCAGACTGTCTTTCTTAGTCAGATTCCTTCTCAAGGTGATCTGATCAGTTTCTCTGCAAGAGGATGGCCATAGGAATCACTTTTCAACTTGTATCTCTTCAAGATGACTGTCACTTTGCTTCTCTGCCAGACAGGGACAGATTCCACCACAAGCTCTTTTTAAACTTGCAAGTGTGAGTGTCTCTGTCACAGTGTTCTTCAAATTTAGTGGAACGTACAGTAGATTACCCAAGTGATTCTCTTGAAATCTTTTATTTGACTTGAAGTAGGAGAGAAATGACCCTTTTCATCCTTCCATGGAGGAAGCCCCAATATCTACAACCCCTGTTAATGAAATTAATCCTCTTGATGACCAACCCCCAAGTAAAGTCTTATCCTCCCATTATAAAACCCACATTTGTATTCATTCCAAAGAGAGGTAACCCATCAGAATTATCAAACTATAGAACAATATCATTGATATCACACACAGGTAAAATTTTACTTAAAATCATCCAACAATGGTTATAGCAGAACATTGACAAAAAAACTGCCTGGAATTTAGATAGGATTCAGAAGAGGGTTTGGAAGAAGGATGATCATTGTTTATGTCAGGTGGGTGTTGGTTCAAAGCAGAGAACATCAGAAAGATGCTTACTTGTGCCTCATTGACTATGCGAAAGCATTATATGTGGGTCATAATAAACTGTGGATAACCTTGGAAAGAAAGGGAATTCCATAACACTTCATTGTGCTCTTTCAGAGCTGGCACATGGGGGAAGAGGCAGTTGTGCGAACAGAACATGGGACTCTTGCATGGTTTAAAATGTGGAAAGATGTCCGTTAGGGTGGTATACTCTCATTGTACTTGTTCAATAGGTATGCTGAACAAATCATCAGGGAAGCTGGGATATGAAAAAAAAGTATGGAATCAGGTTTGGAAGAAGGCTTGTGATCAACCTGAGGAAATCAGATGACACAACCTTGCTTGCTGAAAGTGAAGAGAAACAGAAGCACTTGCTGATAAAGATCAAGGGTACAGCCTTCAGTGTGAAGTGCAACTCAATGAAAGGAAGACAATAAATGGAGAAAGCCTCAAAGTTGTCTCGTATTTTGTTTTACTTGAATCCACGAGCAATGCCGAAGGAAGCAACACTCAAGATATCAAAAGATGCATTGCATCAGGGAAATTTTCTCTCTTTAGAGAGCTGAGCCCTGGTGGTGTGCGGGACTGCGGCCCACTGGGTTGGTGGTTCAAATCCAGCAGCAACTCTCCTGGAGCAAGGCTGGGCCTCCTACTCCCACCAGAGGGCAGTGATGCCCCCCCCAAAAAAAGAGATCTCTTTAGAGTATTGAAGAGCAAGGACTTTGAGGACGAAGGTGTGCCTGACCCAAGCCCTGGTCTTCTGAAAGTTGGACATTAGCTAAAGAAGATTGTAGAATAGATGCATTTGAATTGTGGAGCTGCAGAAGAATATTGAAAGTACCATGGACCGCTGAAAGGACAAACATCTGTATTGGAAGAAGAGCAGAGTGCTCCTTAGAAGCAAGGATGGAAAGATTTTGTCTGACATACTTTGGACATGTTGTCAGGAGAGACCAGTCCCTGGAGAAGGACATCATGTTTGGTAAAGTGGAGGGGCTGCGGAAAAACAGGAAGGGCCTTGAGGAGATGGGTTGACCCGTGGCTGCATCAGAATGCTCAGTTATAAGAACAACTGGCGAGGGCCTTGTTTTGTTCTATTGTGTGCAGGGTCACAGTGGCTTGGGGCCGATGACACCTACCAATAAACTTTATAGAGCCCGGATGTGTATCTTGTAGTAGCTGCTTTGTAACTGCATGGTGTGTGTTGATACTTTCCCCAAAGAAATTAAATAGAAAACACCGGTCAGCAACTTTCAATTTAACGTAGTTAGCAGTTAGGGTGATTTTCCTTATAACCAGTGCTGTGCTGGAAAATATTTAACATTCTCTCCCCTGCCCCTCCTGTAGGGAGAGAAGGGGACTGTGTAGCATTTATCATCTTTTGAGTTGTGAATACTTCCATAATGTGCAATTTCAAGCTAACGCTGTCATTTCAATCCCAAGTTGATAAATAAATGTAGGGATGGGATCTAGCCTGTCAATCAGGTCACAGGCTGATTACTCCTTCTTGTGGGCATAGCTTTCTCATGAGAATTTTGCAAACTTCCTCTCTCTCTGCCTTTGTCTTCTTGTTGGCACACCACATGGAGCCATGCTGAGACCTGCGAGAGCCCTGGATCCACAAGACCCTATGCATTGACCTGTGAGCTTCCTGCATTCTACATAATTGCATGTGCTGCATGAGTCTGAAGAGAAATTGATGGGCCAACACCAGACTTATGGGTTAATATTGGACTTAGCTACTTGACCTGGATTAGACTGGGATGTCTTCTCAATATTCAAGTTGTTCTTTGATATAAACCTCTCTCTTGTGCACATAGGAGTGTCTGTAGATTTCTTTCTCTGGTCAATCCAGTCTAACACACATAATGTCACTTAGCACAGAGATTGGGGGGGGGGGGCTCACAATTAGCTTAATTGAACTGGTATGAACTCCAGCTCTTGATGCAACAAACACTCAAGTAACACTTGACTTAAGCAATAAGGGTTATATTGGCTTGCATTACATGAAATCTGAAATATTTTGATTCAAGGAAGTTCTAAAAGACTATGTCTTTATTTTAAAAAAAACTTTTGGGGGGGATTGGGTAAAAGTTTTCATCACGAATTAGTTTCACATTTAACAATTTATGTTGTAATTTGTTGTAATCCTTCAGTACAACAGCATTCTTTATTTATTTTATATTTGTTGTAATCCTTCAGTACAACAGCATTCTCTTTACTTCTTCCCTCATTCCCCATTCTCGTTCACTTTTTCTTCTTGCTTCGTCCTGCCCTTTGAATTTTATTTTTGAGCATATGTTGTTTTTTTGGTTTAGACAGCATGTTCCCCATGAGTATTATTGCCACTTTATTACTTTGTTTATTATTTAGTTGAAACGTGATCTCTGGGTACAGATTCGGTTATCAAGGGTGTTTAAGGACTGTAGTCTCAATGGTGTCCATCAGTTTCTATGAGGCATGTAATTCTAGCCTTCTTTATGATTTTGAGGTGATTTTTTTTTTTTGCATCACTGCCCTAGTGGGAGTAGGAGGCCCAGCCTTGCTTCTGGAGAGCTCTTGCTGGATTTGAACCTCCAACCCAGTGGGCCGCAGTCCTGCACACAACCACTATGCCAACCAGGCTCAGCCCGATTTTGAGTTTTATTCTACATTTTTTTCCTACTGTGTCAGTCCGGGTAGACTAGAGGAACAAATTTCATGGACATGCATATAGATATAAGGAAATGGTTTATATATAAGAGGAACAGGACATTGAGCCCAGTCCAATTCAAAGTCATAAGTCCAATATTAACCCATATGCCTGAAATCAGTCTATAAAGTCTCCTTCCAACTCATGAAGTCACAGGTCAGTGGGTGCAGAGTCCTGGCACTGGCAGAGGTCTCCACATGGCTCCTCGCTTCCAGGGCTCAGGGTCCATCAACAGTAGAAGCAACTCATTGCTGGCAGAGGTCTCCATGTGGCCACCCCAGCTTCAGAGGTCTGGCTCCATCAGGGTGAGGCCATGTGGTCTCTCCACCGGTTCCTCCAGCTTCTCAGACGCTGCCTTCTTCTCTTGTCCATGATTCATCATCTCTGAGGCTAACTCCCAACAACTGGGGAAGATAGCTTCTCATCTTCATGAGGGAAATATCGCGAGGCTTCCCAGAAGTCTCAGGAGAAAGCCATGCCCACATAGAGGCCTCATTGGCAACTCAATGGCTATCTCCAGATTAACAGGCTAGACTCCAGCCCTACATTTCAATCATAAAATTAGCAAGCACATGACTGCCACACCTACTATGTCCTACAGAATCTTCTACTGTGATCTTCCTTGGAATGGTCAGTTATAGTAGCTAGCTACCATCTAATTCTTATGGTCTTGGACTAATGTAGCTTGTAGTTCTAATAGTTTAGCCACTAAACTTTAGTGTATCTCTTTACTGTGCCTACCTACCATAATGTTTACTTGATTCTGAGGCCTCACTCTTGACGAGTTGAGTCAAATCCTAAATGTTTTCTTGCTCTGAGCTTTGCAGCTTTGGAGCAACTTGGCATCAAAGATCCTGTAAGTACACATTTCTTTAGAATTTCAATTTTCCTTTCTTTTTTTAATCTTAAGAATCCCTGGTTATGCAAAGCTTAGCACTCATTTCCTGACTGAAAAGTCAGAAGTCCACACCCACTAGCGTCTTTGTGGAAAAAAGATGTGACAGTATGTTTTCATGAAAACCACAGTTTCTAGAGTCCAGCAGTTCAACTCTCTTCTATCAGATTTGCTGAGTCAGAATTGACTCCAAGGAACTGAATGGATAATTGATAGTCTTGGCAAATTTTTTTAGATAAAAAGAAGTTTTAGCAAATATCAATGTTAAACCAGTTCTCTCTATTGATCCACGTGTTTTCTTTCACATTTCCTTGTTTCTAAGAACTCTAGTTATGATGATCTTAACTCTTTAGTGGTTAAAATCCTCTAAATATGCTGATAGTCCTCAGACATATAGCTACAGTTCTAAAACTTCTTCTTAACCCAGGACCTAGATTTCCAAATATCCAATCAATATTTTTAGTGTACTTAGTCCAATAACTTGAACTTTAGTCTGTCTAATCCAAATAAGTCACTTTGACCTTGTCCGTTCTGAAGAAGCAAGAAAAAGTTTGTCCTGAAGTTTGTCACTATTCCTGACACTGTGTATCTCTCAGTATACTGACTCACTTTTCACAATCATGGTGCATGTCAAAATCTGACTTGAAGGCTGAGCCCCGGTGGCGTAAGTGGTTGAGTGTGGGGCTATGGCCCGCGGGATTGGCGGTTCAAATCCAGTGGCAGCTCTTAGGAGTAGCACTGGGTAGTGCCCACAACCACTAGAGGCAGTGATGCCCACAAAAAAAAATCTGACTTGAGAAGCTAGACAGCTGATTGGTGATTTCTTTATTGAGAAAGGGGAAGAATGGTAGATACAATGGTTCTGGTGGTGAGAGGGAGTGGATAGGATGAATACAAGATGGATGATGAGCTTTGCTTTGGACAAACACCCACTGCTCAATTATTGATGATCTTATCAGACATTTTGCATTTATCACAATAGAAAAAATCTAATATTTTACTCTCTTGCATTTGGCTGCTGTGCAGACGACAGTAATGCATGTCAAGTGTGAAGTGAGAGCAAGGCAGCTGTGATGGTTAGGGTCATTTCTCAGTGACTTGAAAATTTTGAAATGATGTAGTTTGTCAGTTATGTAATCATATAGTTATCCGCTATGTTGGATCTGATGTAGTCATCTCTCCTTTTCACTTAGTGCTTATTTTTGCTTCATGACATGATGTCTGAAACCTAAGCCATCAGCCAGCGAGGAGCAGGTGAACTGAGCTTGAAGTGTGATTGGAATGCCTAAGAGAAGATAGCTGGGAGATGTAGAGAAAGGTCATCATGAATAGCTGGTCCTGCGTAAGCACACTTGGTAAGAGGAGGCAGGTGGAGAGAAGAACAAAAACTAGGTTAGAGCCCTGAGTATGACCAAGATTCAAGGGAAGGTTGAAGGTGGGAAGGGGATAAATATCCTGAAAAGTAGATAGAAAAGAATGACCAGAGAGGTGGAAGGAAAGCCAGTAAAAATGAGGTGTTATGGATGTCAAGAAGAGAGAATGCTCAAAAAGACTTGTCAAGAATATCAAATCCTGCTGAAATCGGATGCAGGGTAACATCTGAGACATGATCTCTGTGTTAGCCAGGGGCTGGGGGAGGGGCAGGGGGATATGGTGGAAGGTCTTCAGAAGAGCACTGGCCATAGTGGGCAGAATGTGGCGTGTGGGAAGTGAGGAAGTGATGGCAGCAGGGAAACTGATAGACTTTTGGTAGGAAGAATCAACAAATGCATCTTTAGTATCTATTGTATGGCAGAAGTGCCACGTTAAAAACAAAACGAAAGCAGTCAGCTCAAGTGAGTGACAAAGGAAAGAAAGTACAAATGAAGGTTGGATTTGAAAACCATCCTACAGTCTAGTGATGTTCTCAGAAGTGGAGATGGAAACAGAATATTGACAACAATGGAAAGTACAGGCATAGCATACCGGTAAATGAACGGTAGATTAAAGTATCCATGGAGGAAGTCCAGGGTATGGTACAGGGTGCTTTGAGTTCTGTTCTAGGAAAATTAGGCACGATTACCCTAGATAGATCAGAGAGCCAGAAATCTGGAAGTGAAATAGGAAAACTACTTAGGCACTTTCCTTCCCCTGGCACTTTTCCTTGGCTTGCAAATGCATGAGCCTGTCTGTCTTTAAAGTAATCACCACCACCACCATACAAACCCTTTCCCTCAACCCCATATGTTTCTTTAGTTGCAGTCATATTTTTCTTCTTTTCACAGATTATACAAGCATTCAACTCAAATATGCTGATATCCTAAAGTCTTCAAGCCAGTGTGTCAAAGTCCTATAATTGACTTCCAACCGCCACTCACATTTTATTTCCATGTTCTTTTCCATGCAGGAAGGGATAAAAAGGAAAGGGAATGCAGGCTGCTGACTGCATTCATATGTTCACATGTGCTAGGCAGTGTCTGTGAGATTCTGGATTGCAGAGTGGGTCTCTTTGCTCCTTCGGCGCCTCCCTATGACTCTTTCATCCCTTGGTGTTATATATCGCAGAGCTTCAAATCCCCTCTTGATCTTCTAAATATTTATTCAACTATCTGGTTCAATGCTAGTTACCTTTCGCTTCTCTTTTTCATTATATGTATTTCTTTACTGGCAGGCATTGGGGAGGTTCAATTTCATATTTACAAATAATTGAAGAGTATAGGAATAAAGAAAATATTTTCCCTAATAAAGTCAAAACAGTATGCCTCAAAATGCATTCACATCCAAAGACAAAATTAATCTTCAAGTTGTGGGTAATGCCCTGTTAAGCCGGGTTCCTCCTTATTGTCTTATACCTGTTGTTTCTTCTCATTGGAATGCTCTGGCATGAGACCTTCCCTTGGGTTGCTCGTTTGTCTCTTCCTGCATTCTGTGTATATGTCGCATCCTCATAAAGCCCTTCTTTGGGATCAATTCAGTTCTGTTCAATTACTCTCCAATCATTTGGAATTGATCATTCCATTATCAATGTAGTGAAATTATCTTGCGGAGATGTTAACTTTCTTGTCCACTATGGGATTCTAGGAACCTAAATATTATCTGCATAATGTATTTACATAATGGGTTCTTTCAGATAGCTGTAACTCTTATATTTGAACAGTAAAATATTCTCCTTTTTAAAAATCATCAGAAAGTGCCATTTGAATAATTAACTTTTAAGTCTTCGTTAATATCACTTTGATGACTCAGTCGTTTGTTATGTGAGAGGTAGATAATGAAAAAGAGAGAATGAAGAAAACTCAATTTATTTAAGTCGTGATATTGGCAAAGAATATAGAATATAAAATGGACTGTTAGAATAACAAACAAGCCTGTCTTGGTAGATGTAAAACCTTCCTGTTCTTCAGATAGACGATGGTGAGGCTTCTTGTAACTTACTTTTGACAGGTCATCAGGAAGGACCGATCAGTAGAAAGAGGCATCATATTTGGAAAGAGGACGATTCTCAGTGAAAGAACTCAACATGGCAGTTGCAAGAATGAGCTCAAACATATCAATGATTATGAGAAAAGCACAGTAGAGCCTCTATGAATTGGAATCAATTCAACAGCACCTAAGAACAGCAACAGTGACATATAAATCTTTGCAGCTTCTTATGTGTCTGCCACTCTTCAACTTAACTCAAGGAGTGCTTATTGAGCTCTTACTAAGGGTAGTGATAGCAGAAGTTACAGGTCTGTAAGTGACAGCTCCTGACTTGTGCTAACATGGCTTTCTGAACCAGTAGGCATCAAAATAGACCTTCTTATCTGACTTTCAAGATCTTGCCCTTTGTTCTCTTTAACTTGACCACACTTGGTCCAAACTCATTGATTAACTACCTCCATACTTTTATGTCTATTAATTTTTATTATGGAATACTTCCCTTCTCTCTTCCACATAGCCAAATCCTTCAAGATCTTACTCAAGCATCCTTTCTCTATGCACCATTCTGAAAAAGTCAAGTTTTCACTGTTAATCATATCCTTGAAACATGAGGAGTATAAAGTTTATCACAGTGCTTCATCTTGTATTGGTCTCTATTTCTCATTTCCAATCTTAACACCTCAGTATATTAGAAATTTCATGAGAAGTTAATGCCTACATTCTGACTTAGTAAAGTGCACTGAAATATATTTGACTTTTAGAATCATGTTTGTGCAACAAGATGGAAAGCGATACTAAGGGTTTTGCTAGGCAATCATATTGTCTTCTATACAAAACTAATGTTCTTTCATAGCCACAAGTGTCTCTCTTTCCATGATGGATAGATATATTGCATTTTGATTGCCCTGGGCCTCTATATATTCCCCATCCATCTCTTCCTGCTTCCTTCCAACATGCTGAATTCCTATCGCCAAGACGATGGAGTCAGTGAGATGACCATTATGAGAAGAAAAAGGGTAGGGAGGAAAGGAGAGGTTTGAATATTTTTCATTTAGAGAAATGTGAAGATTCACTAATTTACCCACTTTGGGTACAACTAACCATATAGATAGTTGAGTGGTATCAGTGGGGAAGGAAATGAAACTGTAGATTGTCCACATTGTATTCTCTGTGTTTGTGTGTAGGAGTATATTTTCTGCCCAAATTGGCAGTGGAAGAGAAAGGATTACAACTCTGTTGGTGTCAAAATGCCAAAACATCCAGATGAAGAATTCAATCGGTTGTGCAGATGTTCCAAACACATACTGCCAGATATCCCAACTATGGAAACATCAAGTGACACGTTTTGTTTTTTGTTTGGTTTGCTTTTTCAATTTATTCTTGATATTTTGGCAGAGTACATTTGCAGCTTGACTTGTACCATTTCAGAGCCAAAATCACTATATTTTTTTAAAATCTAGCATTCCTAGGTTAAGACTCTGGAAAAAAATAGTGTGTGTGTCCTAGAAATCTGTAATTTCCATTTTGAGGGTAGCCTCCAAGCATAATTGTTTTTAACACTTATTTTTTTAAGTTTAATTAGAATTGTAGCAAACTTTCAAAAACTGCTACAGCAATAAATGTGTATTGTTATAAACAAATGGTGTGAGTGATGGCAACATTTTAAAAAATGGAATGGAAATCATCAAAAGGGAGGGAAAAATACAGGAAATTATGCATCGCATTTTTTAATCAACATATTAAGTTTTAATAACAGCAGCTCCCTAAACTCTGGTCTATTTCAGGAATGCTCTAGGAGTTGGCTTCAGGCAGCCAGGTCCTCAAATATCTGACACCTTGGCCCCACAGGCCACTCTTCCACAAGAGCAACTTGACACGAGAATTCCATTTGGAACTTTGCCCCAGGTAGTTCCACTCAGTTTCACCTCCTTGTCTTGCTGGGTCCTCCTTGTCTACCTTTGTGGTCCCATAGCGTCTCCTTTGCTCCACTCCAGATTACACGGTTGTCATTTCTGTCTCTGGACCTGACTCCTCCTACCTCAATCCTTGTTTCTTTGTGGGCTAGGGAATACTGGAAGTAGTACGAGGTTTCCTGATAGGGTCCAATGAATGACTCAAGGTCACCTGGCAACAACATGCTTATCATTAAGTGAGAAAAATAAACCATCCATTAAACCTCTTGCAGAGAAATCAATTCCAACCCTATATGACAAATTGCTTACAAGGACTTCCTAGGCTATAATCTTTACAGGAGCTGATCTCTGGGTCTTTTCTTCCACAGAGTGAATGTTGTTATTCGGTGTCATTGAGTCTTTTACAATCTCCATATCAACGCTATGCACAACACAATGCAACACTGGAGGGCTCTCATGATTGTTCCTATGCCTGAGCCCACTGTTGAAGCCACTTGTGTCAATCCACCTCATTGAGGGCCTTCCCCTCCTTCTCAGCCCCTCTCCTTTACTAAACATGATGTCTCTCCTGGCTTCTAAGGAGCACTCTGGTCGTACTTCCTCCAAGACAAATTTGTTTGTCTTTTTAATGGTCCAGGGTGCATTTGAGGATTTGCCAGCACCACAATTCAAACACATTCATCTTCTTTGATATCCTATTTATTCGTTGTTCAACTTTCACTTGCACATGAGGCAATCGAAAATACCACAGCTTAGGTTAGGTGCACCTTAGTTCTTAAAGTAACACAGGTAGGTCCCATCTCTTCCTGAGGGCAAGTAGCGAGTCTGGCCACATCCTAATCTAATTGTTCTTCGATGAAGGCTACAGTGCAATGCCACAGATCAGTTAAATAGACAATCACTATGATCACAAAGCTATCCAAATATTGTTTTAGAGTCCCCAGATTCTACTTTAAACAGATGTCCAAATTTCTTCTGATGTCTTAAAGCGTTTGCCAAAAGTTGAGATTCAACCAAAAATTGAATCCTAAATATTAAAAAATACACAGGCAAAAGAAAAATTTCAGGATAGCTTTTACAAGTAAACTTGTCTGTCAGAGTCCCCAGATGACCTTGGAAAATGACAAATGTTTGTTCATCTTACAAGTAGGATGATTCTGGAAGCAATTATGCTTTCTTGATTCATTGTATGGGAAGGGTTGCAAAACAGAATAGACACTCAGCCTATCCTAGGTGAATTTTTTTTATAAATAAAACTTTAGTAGCATAAATGTAACTGGAATTGTATGCTGTGTAGGAAAGACCTTGTTATTTGTCAATATCTTCAGAAGGACCAGGTCGACAGCCAGCAAGAGAATAAGAGAGTTGATCGCATTAGATTTTTGGTAGATATTTTTCTGACAAGTAGCCTATTTAATGAGAATATTCAAGTCAACATATATGTTTGATATATGTTGATGTTAATTGATGTATTTGATATATCAATATTTATTTGAGATATTGATCTAAGTATTGGTTACATGAATGAACACATGTGTAAAAAAACCATCAAGGGCTACATTTAGATTCAATCTTTTTTCACTTTATTTTATATGTTACATTTAACCTAAAAATGAGACCAGAAGAACTGGATGGTGATTAGGATTAGTTACTATTTTGATAAAAAAATTCTTTACAATATTTCTCATCAAAAAAGGAAACACTATAGAACATATTTAAAATTCTCATGGACTCCAAACTTTCTGGAGACTTCAATGATTTGTTGCAATTAAATTAATCTTACACCTTAAACCAACATTATTTCCTGAAATCTTTTAAAAATCAAACAGTAGACTAGTTTAACTAGTTTACAGTATCTGTCTTATTCATTCTGCTTGCTTAGGGACTTTCTATTTGGAATCAAACTTACAATAGCAACTTCAAAGATTAGGGGCAGTGATTATATGTTCGTGAGTGAAGAGCAAGTTAGCAGAAGATGAAAATGGTTGTACAACCCGAAGAATGTAAGCATTGTAACTAAATCACACACATGAAAACCATTGCTCGGGTGTATATTTTGCTGTGTACATTTTCAATAACAACAAAAGTAAGTAAATATTTTTAAAATGAAGCTCAGTGAAGCCTAGTTCTAGCACACATGGGGAAGCTATGAGTTTCAGTGATGAGGATAAATAAATAAATAACTGCAACACAATCAGTATAAAATTGGTTTAATGAACTGTGAATCTTGTATTCTAACTTTATGTATACATATTTCTATTTTTCTTATTTTATTGCATTCCTAAAACATTTCACTTGTTTCCTTTTTAAAAACACGACTTCTGAATTTATTAGTGTCACTACTTTGGTCTATTTTCTAGCTCATTAATTTCTATGATTATGTGTATCACTGTATTATCCTTGTTTTCTGTGGGATTGATAGCTTTTGTTCTTAGGTGAATTGCTTCTCCTTTATTTTTATTCTTCCTTACTGTGTTAGACTGTGTTATCTAGAAAAACAAAAACCAATGACCTGTACATGTATAAGGAATAACTTTATATTGAGAAAAATTTTATATATTGAATGCTTCCCAACCCAGTTCAATTCGAATCCATGGTTCCATTGTCAGCTGTAGCCCTCTTCAGACTCATGTGACTGAACGACAGAAAGGTGAAGCGGAAGCAGGGAGATCACAAGCTGGTGGGTGCAATTGGGTGGATCCGAAGTTGGTGGGACCATAACAGAGCACCCAGAGCTTGGCGGTTGGCTCCCAAGGTCATCTGTCCAAGTGGAACCATCTCTGGAGGGAGACACAGAGTCCTAGGAAGCAGAGAGCATGAAGGAAGAGAGCTAGAGAATTTCCCAAGGTCTCTCATAAAAAGGCCACATGATTGACAGGGTGAACTCCACTTCTCCATTTCTACAGTGGTGCAAGTTAACATAAAAGTTAACTGCCACCCTTACATAACAATAAATGCATTTTAAATCAAAATATATCTGAATTTACCTAGGCAGAGTTGTGACAATAAACCTTCATTTTTTATGTGATATTCTTAATTGTATTACATTTTTTATTGTACAATCAGATCACTTCTGACTCACCCTGTAAATGGAACGGCCTCCCCAGGGCTTGGTGTCATAAACTGTGGTTTACACTGGAGCAAATCACCATGATGTCACTCTAAAGTGATTGGTGGTTCAAGATGCAAATGTTTCGGTAACAGTTGAGCACTTCTGCATTGTGCTACCAGGGCTCTTATTTTCAATAAACTGCAATTGTATTTTTGTGTGACTTGAAAGTTATTTAGAATAGTGTTTTCTTCTTCAATCAGTGTGGGATTTCTTTGTTTGTTGCATAATTAGAAAATATAGCTCACATGATTTCTTCTTTATGACTTCCTGAGATCATCTTTGTGCCCATTACACTTGTAAAATATACATTGTGATCTTATGGCTACATTTTGGCTACATTTCCTTTGCATGAGGACGCTCTGAGCTTTGCATATAAACTGATGTTTTACATACACACATGTGAAGCTGCTTTTGCTTCCCTAGAGAACCCAACCCCCAAAGAAGACCCGTATTAGAAATCTATTCACATTTTGAAAGTCTTTTATTTTGAATTTACAGTGCAATTGGAAGTTTCTATTTTATTTATTTAGTGTTTGTATGTTTGTAATTAAGGAATAGAAAGGGTATAAAGATGATGCTAGGTTTGCCATCCGGTGACATCATGCTCTTCTAGTAACATTTACTTGTATGTATGTATGTATGTATGTATTTTAATTAATCCTTTTACTGTAATTCTTCCCCTCGCTCTGATCCATTTAGACCCACTTCTGGGCTTTTCTCTCTACCTTTGACTGTTGATGCCTTCAGGGGCTCTCATCTCACCTCTCACCGATTGTCCCATTGAATTTACTTTAATGCTTGAATGACACCATCCATTCTCATTGCCTAACTCCCCATCTACATGCACAGAATCCCCCAGCATAGTTCTTTAGCCTGGCCATCGCTCCCATTTAAATATTATTAGCCCCATTTAATGTACATGGGATCAGTTGTTAAAATGTATGCATCATGATTCCAGGCCAGAGAATCTGCACTTCCCAGGACACTGGTGATTATGCCTTATTATTTTAAAGTCCATTTTATGTAACTATGGGTATTATTGATAAAACTTAAAAAATTCTTAATCTATGCCAACTCAAGGGTGACCAATGAGACAATTATAATGTGAAAGTTCTATTGTCGATTCAAGGAGATCATCCATGCTGTTGAAGCAAGACTGGTGTATTTTCTAACTGGGGCCCCCAAAAGACCTATTGATTGAGATAGTTAAATGAGGTTGACCGAGGAACTATTTCTCAAGTTCTTTTCTTCCTGGGGCTCTTTGCATCAGTGTCAGTATTTTATGGCAGGTGTTACCAGACATTTGTCAAAAAAAAAAAAAAAGCAGTGTCACTGCCACTATCATGATGACAGCAAAAAGATACACAGCTAAAGCATCTAAGAATACATGTTTCTGCTTTGAAAATTTTTTCAGATTGGAGTCTGCTCAATGGCAGTTCCAGCATTATAGGAGGCGGTGCCTGAAGTAATGAAGAGAAAGGTCTTATGGGAAAGAATCAACATGATCTGAAGCCCTCATGAGACCTAAAATGCCACCTCCATTATCCTGCACCTCTTACCTGGTACTGTTGTGTTCGGGTGCAGAAGCAAATGGTTTGAGAATGATGAGGGTAGCAGGCATGTGAAGGTACTTGGTATGATATATGCATGGATGGATTGTGCTAAGTGATGTCCAAGCCCCTAATAAAATGATTTAATAACTTAAAAATATCTTCACTTATTTTTTTTCATTTTCTGCTCTAGTATGGGTTGCATTGCATCTCCCAAATGATATCTGTGGTTGTTATTCTATATACAATTGCTTTTCTATGTTATGCTAATGAGGGGCTGTCTTTTTTATCATCATATATGAATTTTATTAAAATAATATTTGTAGATAATAAGCACTCAAACTTTTCCCCCATACCCAACTTTTTTTTAATTAAAAATCATTTTATTGGGGGCTTGTACATCATTTTTCCCATACATAAATAAACATACTGTGACAGGAACCCTCGCACGTTCACTGCCATCATCATTCTCCAAACAGCCGCCCTTTCCCCCAGCCCCTGGTGTTGGTTCCTCCAACCCGTCCCCTATTCCCCTGCTCGCTCTCTCCCATCCACCCTCAATACTTTATAAATAATTATTATTCTGTCATATGTTACCCTGCCTAACACCTCCCTCTACCCACTCCCCCATGCCCGTCCTCCAGATAGGTCATGTGTAGATCCTTGCAGCTGGTTCTGTCTCTACCCCATCTTCTCTCCACCCATCCAGTAGTTCCAATCTAACCACCGGCCCAAGGGGGCTCATCCATCCTGATTTCCCATATCTCCAGCCCCCCTCTCCACTAGTGTACCTTCTCCAGTCCATCCGGATGTGCAAGGTAGAGTTGGGATCATGATGGTTGGGGAGTAGGGAGACCTCAGGAACTAGAGGAAACTTGTATGCATCATCACTGCCTGGCTGCACTCTGACTAATCTCTTTCACGTGGTTCCCCTGTAAGGGGGTGGCCAATTACCCATCAGGGGTCCTTAGGTCCCCACCCTGCCCCTCCCCTCACTCGTAATGCAGTGATTCCTATTCTTTGATGCTCGATATCTGCTCCCTTTGGGGCCTCTTGATCGAGTGGCTGTCTTAAATCAGTCTCTTTTGAGAGCTAGGGAAATATAGGTGTCATGCCACATAGACTACCATGGAACCAAGAAACAGAAACCGAAAAGAGGCAGGAATTCCCCTAGAACTCAGAGAGAGAGAGAGAGAGAGAGAGAGAAAGCTTTTCTCTAGAGCAGACACCCTTAATGTGAGCTTCTGGGTGCCTAACGTGGGAGAAAATTCACATTTGTTTGTTAAAGTCTCTCATGGTATTTCTTTTTCTTTTTCTTTTTTCTCTCATGGTATTTCATTAAACCTTCCTGGGGTGTTTTCAACTAGGGATGCTGAAAACTTAAACTTTTGGTTACATGTAAAATAGCTAAACAAAGCAAATCAAAACAGATGATGGAAGTGTCTGAGGACCTGGTAGTACAGCAGTTACACTACTAATCAAAAGCTTGTCTGTTCAAACCCACTCAAGGGAGAAAGACTACTGATTCTTGCCTGTAAAGGATACAACCTAGAAAACTCTTTGGGACAATTCTACTTGGTCTCATAGAATTGCTATTAGATAATATTGCCTGAGTGGCCCCTAACAATGCAAACGGCAACTTCTATACAGTATCACTTCCAAAGATCAAACTATCTTGTGTGGCAAATAATTTAACTTGACTCAAAGAAGTTTTCTTTTTTTTTACTTTGTGCCTGAGTCAGAGAGACCAAGTAATTTGCCTACATCTAGAGGATTCTAACTTCTAGAGATGCTGTCTCACCGAGAGCCGCTGGTGGGTTTGAACTGCTGACATTGCGGTTAGTGGCCAAAGTGATTCATCCATTTTTCCACCAGAGTTCCTTTCAGAGTTACTTAGTTGTTGGTAAATGGCAGGACTTGTGTTTGAGCACAGGTCAAAAGGTTCCCCATTTAGTGCCTGTCTCTCAGAAACTTTGAAAGACTCTTCTGATATTGGGTGAGTCCATAGAGACATTTTTGCCACTATCTAAGTGAGAGGTGATGTTATGTCATTAATACTAGCCCTACTGTGTAAATATTATAATTTGTGGTTGTGTGGGACATATGCACATGCACACATGTGTGTCACATTTAGACCTGTGTATGTGATCAAACAGTACAATATGTCTTTCAAGACCAAGGCACTGTTTAAGTCTTTGTTTCGGGTATTTATACAAGAAGATCTGGCATGAATTGCCAAGCTTGCAGGACCGTGTTTGGCGGGAGATGTTTATCCTCCTCCATCTATTGTCATTATTACTAGTGCCCATGAGTGTTGCAAACTGTTAACATCTGGCTAATGTTAAAGTTGTTGATTTGAATCCACCTTGAAACCTTGAAGGAAAGTCTTGGGAACCTGGTCCTGAAAAACCAGCCATTGAAAATGTTATAAACTGCAGATCTCTGATGCACATGTGGTAGAAACTAACTTGAAGGCAACATTTTTCTTTCTCTTCTTTCCACATATGTGTGCATGTAGGTGTGTGTTTGTGTGTGTGTTTGATACATATGCCCTTTGCATTAGGCAAGCATCATGCTATGAACTTTTATGGACTAAAAAGTTCTAAGATGTATTAATATTATAGTAATCACAGGTCACCTGAAAGAAGGAGTCTAGAAACTTCAGAAAGTAGAAGGTTGGGGCCTGTTAGAGAAGTTTGCTTTTCCAACAGAAAAAAATTATACAGGGAATGAGACTAAGAGTGCAGGAAGACCAGAAATATGGTCTTCTCTGAGATAGGGTGATAGATTGACATCTTCAAGGAGAGTGGCAACCTGGGGGATAAGGGACAAGTATCGGGGCTCCCTGCCCCCTACATTAAAAACTGCAACATGTAGCCAAGGTTGAATGGATTAAGGATCCATTTGCTTCGAGTTCTGAAAGCTGGCTGAATAAATATTAACAGAATCAGATGATGTGTCGGCTCATGTGAAGGCCAGATCCTTGACCCTCCTCTGCCTTGTTTAACTGGATATGGTTCACAGATAAAACTTCTTAGACTATAGTGGAGTTGATGGCTTATCTATATGCTAGGACTTAGATTGAAGACTGGAGCTGAAAGGAGGAAGTGTGATTATTGATCTAGAGTGGTTCCAAAGGTTTGGTTTAAAGAGAATTCTATTTTCTGATGAATGGTAAGGGATCCAATTTTTCCATATCCTTTACAGTATTTCTTATTCTCCACCTTTTTAATTCTCTAATAAGCAAGGAGCACTTGGAACACTTGCTGGTGAAAATTAAAGACAATAGCCTTCAGTACAATTGAAATCCAATGCAAAGGAAATAAAACCCCTCACAAATGGAGCAATAGATAATATCATGATAAAGAAAAACAGACTGAAATTGTCAAGGATTTCATTTTGCTTGGATCTAGAATCAAGGTTCATGCAAGCAGTCAAGAAATCAAACAATTAAGATTTCCAGGTCCAGAATATATCTTGATTCATTAATCAAATAACTAAACTTGTGGTTTTTTCAAGGAGAACTGTTGGTGTAGCGGATAACACCTTGAACTGTAACTTCAAGGCCAGCAGTTCAAACCCACCATCTGCATGGGAGAAAGATGTGTTTTCTGTTCCTATAAAACCTTGTCATCTTGGAGACCAAAAGACACTCTTCTCCTATGTCCTGTAGAGTTACCATGACTCAGATTGACTTGATGACAGTGAACTTCATGTTTGCTTTGTGGTCCCTTACAGAAACCTGGTCGATAGTTGGTTGTCAAATGTCCATATGTATTGACAGACTTTTAACTAATCCCCCTGGTTTTAGATGTGTGCTCTATTAACAACTTTGTGCATCCACGTCCTGAAATTGTGTATGAGTGTCAATGAAGTCAATTTGCCCATCTATCCCTAGTGTTCCTTTCCAGCAGGCACTTTGGTTTTAGCTTCCTCCAGTCTAAGTTCAATACCTTGACTCTGCTTAATTTTGTCACCTGAAACTTTGTTGGAAGTCCTTATCAACAGACTCATCTTCTTCTTATTTCGGCCATTTGTCATTTTAGCAGTGTTCATCAAGATAACCATATGAACAGGATGCTTAAGAGGAAGTTCCTCTTCAGTTCTGATTGAACAACCTAATTTCAAGTCAGAGTATTGCTATTTCAGGAGGAGAATCTGATTTGACAAATGTGAATTTACAGTGAAAGAGAAACACACAAAGAAAATAATCTCTCTACTTTAACCTCTATATTCTGTATTCTATGCCATGGCATTGATAAGTTAACCTCCCTGATGGCAAGCCACCATGTCTTTTCCTTACCATTGAGGTATTTGTGGGGCTGCTACTCACAAGATTGGCGATTGAAAATCACCAGTCTCTTACAAGGAGAAAGATAAGAGTCATAATCAATTTCATGCCAGTGGATTTAGTTTTGAATTTGGTAAACAAGGTCCCGGGCACCAGTGACTTGCACTCTACAGGCTTGTTATGATTGGCTCAACAGCAACAAGTTTGTTTGGATTTGGGGTCATTTACCAAAGACTGTCTGTTTATCCCCATCCCGTGGATCCACAGAAGGCCTGGCAATCTGGTTCCATAAAGATGAGAGCCAAGAAAATCCTATGGAAACGTTCTGTTGTGTAACACATGTGGTTGCTGCGAGGTAGAATCAATTCAATGGCAACTGAATTGTTTGTTTGTTTGTTTTTATAAAATGACTCTAATCAAGGTTAATAACAATAACAGCCAGCAGTCACATTGAATTTTTTCCACAACTGTTCTTAAGTGATTTTGTACCTCATGTTGGAAGAAGTAGATGGAATGCATTCATTTTCTCCTCCACACCAACCCGCCCCCCGAGAAAAATTTACTTCAGAGGACAGCACTGAAGCTACTGCTCGGGGAGAGAGACATCTCTGATTAGAGCACACAGAAGGAATGAAGAGAGAAGAGAGTGGAGTACATCCTGACCTACCAGCCCTGAGGACAATATTCTTGCTCAGAGCAGTTAATGCATAGAAAGGACCATATGGCCAACCTCCCTAGGAGACATGACATTCCTCACTGATACACAGTCCCATAAAGGACAACACTGCAGGTGGTACACGTGATCTGACCCCACATAACCAGGCAAAACATTAAGTTGTGTGTAACAGAATAGCGAGGGGAACAGAGCAAGGAAGTCCTGAGGGTATACCAAAAATAGACGTTGAGGCCAGGGTGTGGCATCACATCATATTTGACAGGAGAACACTCTTGGTGGTCAACAGACAAACCTTGAACTATTAATAGGTTTTTCTTTTTTTTTTTTCATTGCTTTTTGTTGTTCTTTTCTTTGGTTGTTTTGCTTTGCTCTGCCTTGTTTTTGTGTGCACATTGCTATCTCTGCAGGTCGATCTAGATAAGATAGGTAAGATAAACAATGGTTCCAGGAGGTACTTGGGGGAGAAGAGAGGCAGGGGAAAGGACGTGGATGTTAACAAACCCAGGGACAAGAGAATAACAAGTGATCCAAAATCAATAACAAGGATGGTGGAGGAGACTTGGTAGGGCTTGATCAAGGCCAAGGTAACAGAGAGGAATTACTGAAACTCAAATGAAGGCCGAACCTGATAGTGGGACAAGAGGAAAGGAAAAAGAAATAGAAGAAATAACTAGGAGGCCAAGGGCATTTACAGAGGTCTAAATAGAGGCATGTGCATATGTAAATGTATTTATACATAATGATAGGGTAATCACTCTATGTACTTATATCTATATGTTAAGAAGCAAGGTAGCAGATGGACATTGGGCCCCAACTCAAGTACTCCCTCAACACAAGAACACCATGCTCTCATAATCTGGCATTCCATGATGCTCACCTTCCTGACACAATCACTGAGACAAAGCAGGTGCATAGCAAATAAGGTGAAGAAAACTGATGGTGCCTGGCTGTCAAAAGATATAGCACCTGGGCTCTTAAAAAGCTTGAAGATAAACAAGTGTCCATCTAGCAGAAAGCAACAAAGTCCACATGGAAGAAGCACACCAGCCTGTGTGATCATCAGGTGTTGATGGGATAAGGTAGCAGACATCAAAGACCCAAAACTTAAAAAAACATATCATTGTGAATGAAGGGGAGTTTGGAGTGGAGACCCAAAGTCCATCTGTAGACGATTGGATATACCCTTACAGAAGGGTCTCGGGGAAGACACAAGCCAGTCAGGGTGCATTATAACAATGATGAACCATACAACTTTTCTCTAGTTCTTTAATGCTTTCTTCACACCACTCTCATGATCCCAATTCTGCCTTGCAAATTCAGGTAGACCAGAGGATGTACACTAGTACAGATAAGAACTGCAAACACAGGGACTCCATGATGAGTAGATCTCTTTGGATGAATGATGAAAGTAGTCATGTCATAAGTAAGGGGATGGTGGGGTAGAAGGAGGGAACTGACCCCAAGGATCTGCATATGACTCCCTCCCTGGGGGACAGATAACAACAAGGTGGATGAAGGAAGATATTGGACAGTGTAAGACATGACGAAATAGTAATTTATAAATTTTCAAGGGTTCGTGAAGAAAAGGGGGTGGGAAGGGAGGAGAAAAATGAGGAGCAGATACCAAAGGTTCAAGCAGAAAGAAAATATTTTGAGAATGATGACAGCAACAAATGTACAAATGTGCTAGACATAATGCATGTATGTATGGATGGATTATGATAAGAGTTGTACGAGTCCCCAATAAAATGATTTAAAAAATAAAAAAGATTATCCTTTAAAAAAAAGAAAAAGTGCATTCATTTTTTAAATACAGCTCCAAATCTGAGTTATATTTAACACATATTCAATCAACACAAATTGCCTACGTAGAAGAATGTATTTGAAGTTCAAAGAAATCTGACATCAAAACAAGTTAAACTTACTCTTAGATTAATCTTCCCACATTCTTCCTCCCACTAACTCAGAAAACAAAGTACTATTGTCCACCATCATGAGTCCAAAGTGAAATTTAATTAACTCACTCTATTTTGATGGTAAATAGATAATTACATTTAAGGCAGGATTTGGGTATACCTCAGAGATATTGCAGCTTCAGTCTCAGACAAGTCAAATAAAGCAAAGAGTGTAATAAATTAAGTAGCATGATTTTGGGGGGGGGATGTTGTAGTGCATATAGCATTCTGTTTACACTGTACTGTCATCTATTAAATGTGTAAGAGCATTATGAAAAATGTTAAAATATTGAAAAAATTACCACAATATGACACAGAGGCTTAAAGTGAGCACATGCTATTGGGAAAAAATGGCACCAATAGACATGGTGTTCAACACTGGGTTTTCACAGACCCTCAATTTGGGGAAAGAATGCATTATCAGTGAAGCATGATATAGCAATAAAGCAAGACATACTTATAATAAATTATCTTGCTGCTTAAAAATGTGTTTGTAAGCTTAAGTCTCTTGAGATATATAAGAGATGGATGTTACTATTGTGTATGCTTTGGTTTCTTTTTATTGTGAAAATTCTAAAAAGATGCTTAGATTCAATACGGAGATATTTGCTGTGAGTTTTATATTTTGCTTTTGTAAGGTTACTAAGACATCACAATAATGATTAAGAAGCTAAGTTGCTTGAGGTTGAGGCGGCTAGAAAAATAGAAAAAGGGAGATGATTATTATAATATGTTATGTGATTTTATTAACAAAACTTTAATCTATTAGTAACTTTTGAAATGGAAAAAGCAAAGAAGGAGGTGGTGGTTATTTAATTTCTCAAAATGCTGGACTTATTCACAAAGTATCAGATAACTTTTAGATAGGGCACACCGGTTATGTTGGTCTCAGCCCATTGCCTATGTTTTGGAATGCTGTCTACTGATTTCTTCAGGATTGCTTGTCTTTTCAAGAATAGTTGAGATGTGATCAAGAAAAGAACACATTCCCATGGCCCAAGAGGAAAAACTATAGAAGTGAAATGCTCTTCCCCCAAAGAGGAGCAGACAGAATTGTTTGATCTCAGTTGAGCTCTGCAAGATAGTGCCCATCTATTTTATTGTTTCTGGCTTAAATCCTTTTATAATTGTTGCTTCTGTTACATTGTTGCTGTCATTGTATCAATGCATTTCACTGACTCTGTTTTACCAAGACGGGTATCCTTTCCAGGGACTGGTTCCTCCTGATAGCATATCCTAGGAACCTGAAATGAAGTCTTGTCATTCTCCCTTCCAAGGAACCTTCTGGGATTTGCTCATTCTTCCTGCTAGTGCATGGTATATTCAATACTCTTTGTCAGCAAGATAATTCAAATGCAATCACTCTTCGGTCTTATTCATTGTCTAGCTTTCACATATGTGTGAGACGATTAAAAACCCCACAACATTTCTGGTCTTCTAAACTTTGGAGAGCTTGTTTGGCCTGTGCAATATATCATGTAATTTCTTGAATGCGGCTTCTGTGCATATTGGTTATAGATTCAAGCACCATGAAACCCTTAACAATTTCAGTCTTCCCACCTTTTCTCATGACATTGCTTATTAGTCCAGCTGGTGCCATGGTGATAAGCTGGGCAGTTAATCTCAGGGTAAGCTGATCGAAAGAACCAGCCGCTCCTCGGGAGAGAACTGAGACTTTCTACTCCTCTCAGCAGCTCTAATCTTGAAGCCTGCAGAGGAAGGTTTGTCCTTCTCTACTAGAGGGTTTCTATGCGTCGGAATCAACTAACTCACTGCCAAGCGAGTTTGAGTTTTTTGATACATTGAGTTATGATTCCTATTGAAGGCTGTAATTGTGTATTACTGTTAGTAAGTCAAGTATTTTCACTTCCTGCTCACAAAGCTGTGCTGTCTACCTACTGTAAGTTCTTGGAGTCTTTCTCTAGACCTGATGTCTGTCACCTTCTGATCTTGAGATGGTCCGGCATCTTGAATTATTTGCTCAATATGCCGATTAAATTCATTTGGCGAAATCATACAACTCTTGCAGACACCTGTCTTGATTTTAAACCATGACTTTTTGTCTAGTGGCAGTTATTTCCCTTGTCACCATTCATTGGCTATTTTAAAACAATTATATGGATGTAATTATCAAAATGCTTAATCGCTATAAAAACTAATTTATAATATTAGTAGGTAAATATTTTACCTATAAAAAACAAATCTTGAGTTTATAGCTACAGAGAAGTAAATGCTATCTATGTTTTCCTAAAAAGTCTAGTTCACAAACTTTTAACTTTGTTAGGGAGTCTTTCAGTTCTGAGTCATACTCAGTTCCTTGCATCTCAAGTTGTCCTATTTCTTGGAAACGTTTTAGACTTTGTCGATTTAGCTCTTGAGTAGTAATGTGTGGTCGACTCCCTGAGTTCTTGCTGGTTAAAAAGGTCCTCATTTTCCCTGCTGTTTGATTGAGATTTGTCTAGGTATAGAATTACAAGTGTAATACTTCAATAATTTCAAAGCATTCTTTCATCATTATATATGAAACATCCTACTCCAACTTGATGCACAATCCTCTGTAGATAATTTCCCCCTCTCTCTACAGACTTTTGAGGTTTTTTTCTTTATCCTGGGAAATCAAAACTTTATCAGCATGCGTGCAGATAGTGGTTTTTGTTAAGTCACTTGTGTCATCTGTGTCTTTTGCAACTCTAGTTAGAAAGCTATTGGGTTTCTAGAATATATCTTCCATCTTTCCTAATTTATCTGCTACTTTTTAAGTTGGTAGCATAGAATAGTAATTATGGTAAGAGCAGGGGTTCGTCAGACTGTCTGGATTTGCAATTTCAGCTCTGTGCTTCATAGTGGGTGACTTTGGACACAAACCATAAGCTCTCTGTGTATATAACAGTCCTGCTCAGGGTTGTTTCCAGGAGTAGATTTTTTTTTTTTATAATTAAACTAAGTATAGGAGCATAGGATGTATTAAGTGCTGCAATTGGATTCCAGGGCATGGAATCGTAGCTCTCTGTATTCTATTTCCAGAATTCAGGTTCTTGTGTTATCAAGAGAAAGATTTACTTTTGGACTACATAAGGCATAGCAAAAGAATTTTATTAACTAGCTTCTAGGAGGAAGAAATCCTCCCCTTCCTCCATGGCTGCTTTCAGTATGTCTTGTCTCCCCCATGCATACCCACTCCTTTTAAGAATTCTGGGGCTGCTTGAAACTTCACAGGACGAAGCAAAGGGTTTTGGGAAATGTAGTGTCAAGATATTGTCACTGACTACACACGTGTCTGTCCAAATCTCTACTTTTGTTCTCTTACCATGTCTCAATTCTTGAATCGGTCTTTCATAACATGATATCCCTAGAGAAGAACATCATGCTTGGTAGAGTGGAGCAGTGAAAAAAGAAGGTGGTCCCCCAGGAGACGGATTGACCCAGTGGCTAAAATAGGCTCAAACATAAGAACAACTTATGAGGATGGCAAAGGACCAATAGGAATTAATTCTGCTGTGGGTAGGGTCGCTGTGAGCGGGAACTAGCTTGATGGCAGCTACTGATAACAACATTGTCTAGTTGCTCTATTCATTATTCGATCTTTCTAAATAGTTTTTGTTGTCTTTTTTATTGTTGGTTTCATCTATTTATTTTAATGCTTTTACTGGGAGCTCTTACATCTCTTATCACAAGCCATACATTCACCCAGTCTGTCAAGCACTTTTGTCCCTATGAGGTCATCATCATTTCCAAAGCATTCTCTTCTCACTTGAGCCCCTGATCTCAGCTCCCCATTTCTTCCCCCTTCCCCTCCATGAACCCTTGAAAAGTTATAGATTATTATTTCCATATATTATATCATTCTCTGTCCCCCTCATCCATTTTCCATTATTCATGCCCCCTGGGAGGGGGTTCTAATTTGATCCTTGTGATCAGTTCCCACTTTCTCCTCTCACCCTCCCCTAAACCTTCTAGCACCTCTATTTTCATTGTTGGCCCTGAGAAGCTTATTTTTCCTGTATTCCCTGTGTTGTGGGTTCTTATCTGTAGCAGTGTGCATGCTCTGTCTAATCAATTTGTAAAGGAGAACTGAGGTCATGATAGTGGGGGGAAGGAAGCATAAAAAAACTAAAGGAAAATTGTGTGTTTCATTGGTTCTATACTACCCCCCCTGACTGGCTCATTTCTTCCCTGTGACCTCCCTGTGAGGGAATGTCCAATTGTCTACAGATGGGCTTTGGATGTCCACTTCATGACCCCTCCCACTCCCATTCACATGGGGTATGATGTTGTTCTGGGTCTTAGATGCCTGATACCTGATCCCATGCTTCTTCCATATGGGCTTTGTTGCTTCTCAGCTAGATGACTGCTTGTTTATCTTCAATCCTTTAAGACCCCAGATGCTATATCTTTTGATAGCCGGGCACCATCAGTTTTCGTCACCACTTTTTCTATGCATTTATTTTATCTTCAGGGATCGTGTTGGAAGATGAACATCACAGAATGCTGGATTGTTAAAACAAAGTTTTCTTGTGTTGAAGGTATACTTGAGTTGAGGTCCAATGTCCATCTGCAACCTTAATTCTTAACATATAGATATGAGTACATAGTTCTATTCCCCTCTGGCTATATATGTATTTACATATGTACATGTCTGTATTTAGATCTCTATAAATGTCCTTTGCCTCTTAGTTCTTTGTTCAATTTTCTTTTACTTTCCTCTTGCCCTGCCATCATGTTTGGCCATCATTTGGGTTTAGTAACGCCTCATTGCTACATTGCCCTTGATTAAGCCCCACTAGGCATCCTACAATCTTCCTTCCATTGATTTTAGTTCACTTGTTGTTCCCTTGTCCCTGGGTTGGTCCCCCGCCTCCTTTCCAACACCGTCCTTTCTCAGTTATCCCCCCCAGAACCATTGGTCCCGTTCTCTTCATCTCCAAATTTATGTGGCATATTTTATCTAGAGAGACATGCAGATGCATTAATAAGTGCAAAAGCCAGGCAAAACCAAATAAAACAACAAAGGAAGTCAAAACCAAAAAAGTAATAACAACAATAAAAAATGAAAACAAAAATAACAATAACACAAAGAAAGCCACTGACAATAAATGGAATGGTCTATGAATAGTTCAAGGTCTGTTTGTTGGCCTTTACAAGTGTTTTGCAGTCAAGCCTGGTGGGGTGCCACACTCTGTCTCCAAAGTCTATTTTTGGCATTCCCCAGGGATTTCGTCACTCTGCTTCCCCTGCTGCTCTCCTGCGTGCCCTCAGTGCCTTGTCCCAGCATGATGGGACCAGACTGTGATCTATTCCCGCACTGTATCTCCAGTGCTGTTCCCCACTATGCCATGATTCAGTCAGGGACACCATGTCCTGTGGTGGGGCCTGCCCTACTGTCCTCCCTGGGCATTGTCTGCTCTGAACAGGAGAATCACCCTCTGGATATGGTGGGCCAGTGTCCTCTTTTCCCTTTCCATCCCTTTGCATATCTCTCTTGTGCTCTCATCCAACTCATCCTTCTCCCCAAACTGTAGACCCAGGGCTATCCTCTGAAGTGCATTCTTCTGAGGAGAGAGGGTGTCCACATAGTCAGTATTGGGACTGAACCTGCAGACCTCGCTATTGGTCCCCTGATACATGCTGGTATGTTGGTGGTTCACATCTTGGTGCATCGGGTAAATGCCTGTTCTCTCTCTCCCTCTCCTGTGGAGATAAGTGTTTTTGGTTTTCATATGGGAGATTGAATGATTTCATTGCAATAAACTCTTCTCCATTTCTTGATTTTTTTGATTTCCTTGGGGTTGGTGTTTCTTTTTGTCCTGTCCTATAGCTATTCTCATTCATGCTTATTTTCTTCAAATACCTCAGAACTCTTGATTACCTATTTATATTTATAAATAATGATTAATACATAGAACTGATTTGAGTTTCCTTTGTATTTATATTCAACTTTACTCCCACTTATTGAGTATGACTCTATTAGTCAGAGTTCGAACAGGAAAATAAAACTGCTCTAGCTAGTTCAAACATTTAATATGGAATTTGTTTTTTATTTTAATTTTTATTGTGAGGTGGGTGGTTTACAGAGAAAATCAGTTTTCCATTCAATAGATCATATACATCTGTTTCACATCATTGATTGCAATCTCCACAATGTCTTATCATTTTTCAGGGTCCCTTGATCCTTCTTTCCTAGTATTTCCTGCCTTCTGAACATTGTCCTTAGGAAATTTCTGCCTTTTGTATCTTGAATAGTGGATTGTTAAGTGTGTAACTCCCTAGTGTTATTTTGTCATCACAATTTGTTGTTGTTACGTGTCATCCAGTCGGCTTGAACCCATGGCCACCCTATGCACAATAGAACGAAACACTTCATAGTCCTGCACCATGTTCACAATTGTTTCTGAGCCCATTGATGCAGTCACTGTGTCAATCCATCTCTAAGAAGGTCTTCCTCTTATTCACTGCCCCTCCACTTGATGCCCTTCTCTAAAGACTGGTTTCTCCTAACAATATATGTCCAATGTATGCAAGACAAAGTCTTGTCAACTGTGCAGATCTGTGTGTCTTTTAAGCAGTCCATAGTACTTTCAATATTTTTCTTCAGCACCACCATTCAAATGCATCTATTTTTCTACGGTCTTCTTTACACTGTCCAATTTTCACATGCATATAATGCAATGGAGAATACCATGGTTTGGGTCAGGTGTACCTTTGCTCTCAATGTAATATCTTTGTTCTTCAGTCATTTAAAGAGGTCTGGTGTAGCAGATTTACCTATTGCAATATATCTTTTGATGGCTGCTTCCTTGAGTATGGATTGTGGATCAAAGTAAGACAAAAATCCTTGACAACTTCAGCCATTTCTCCATTTATCATAATGTTACCTACTGGTCTAGTCGTAAGGATTTTCATCATCTTTACATTGAGTTTTAATCTATACTGAAGTCTACAATCCTTGATCTTCATCAGCAAATGCTTCAAGTCTTCCTCAATTTCAGTAAGCAAGTTTGTGCCATCTTCGTTCCTCAGGTGGTTAATAAACCTTCCTCCAATCCTGATGCCACTCTCAACTTCATGTAATTCAACTTCTCTGTTGATTTGCTCAGTATACAGATTGAATCAGTAGAGTGAGAGAATATAACCCTGCCACATAACCTTCCTGATTTTAAACCATACATTATACCCTTCTTCTATTCATACAACTTCCTCTTGATCCATATGCAAGTTCTTCATGAGCACAATGTAATGTTCCAGAATTCCCATTCTTCTCAAGGTTACTCACATTTTTATGGTCCATATGGTCAAATGTCTTTGCATAGTCAATGAAACACAAGTAAGCATCTTTCTGACATTCTCTATGTTGAGTCGATTCATCAGACTTCAGCAATGCTCCACATCCTCTATTGCTTGATGAAAATTGACCCACCGGGTGAGCTCAGTTCCATGATGAAAGAGTAATAAGGGACCTAGTCGGGGGGTTCTACCAGTCTTTAGCCATTCAGTAGATCTGTGTGTTAACCCTGATTCTCTAGAGCAGTGGTTCTCAACCTTCCTAATGCTGCAACCCTTTAATACAGTTCCTTATGTTGTGGTGACCTCCCAACCAAAATATTATTTTTGTTGCTATATCATAACTGTAATTTTGCTACTGCTATGAATTGGGCAACCCCTGTGAAGGGGTCATTCGACTCCCAAAGGAGTCGTGACCCAAAGGTTGAGAGCCACTGCTCTAGAGAAAGAAACCAGGACACTTATGATTATCTATGTATACATTCAGGATCCTTACTATTATATTTATGGATATATATATAATACATAGCAAGAAAGAATATAACAGCTAATTAATCCACACAGTAGTACAGAAGGCTCAGTTCAACTCACTTTCAATGAACAGTTACTATACTAGAGGTCCTACAACTCATGTTGGCTGCTGGGTCCAAGATGACTGAAGCAGACAGTGGAGTTCACCCTCTGGCCAGACAGGTAGAGTCTGTTTGCAGGCAACAGACAGCAGGGTATGTTAGCCACAGTCAGTAGCTCAGGAACTTGGTGAAGCAGGTCCAAATGGAATATCAAGCTCAAGCAATGCAAGGTCACATGAGTCACCAACCTGAAGCTCAAGTGATGTACACACAAGCAGGGTGGCAAAGCCGGATTCAAAGGACCCTCCAGCTCTAGCTACGTGATCCACAAGTTGGCTTGTCCCGTAGGTAATGTAGCACACAGGCTGACGCAGATAACTAGCTAAAGCAGCAGCATGATTGTCCAATCACCAGAGGGCCAGAGAGACAGGGGTGGGCCTTGCAGAGCCTTTTATCTCTTTGTTCTCCAGTCACACCGATTTATCCCTCACATTCCTTTTGGTCGAGTGAGCGCAATAAACCTCACTAGTACAACCTGGTCTTTTTTATTATTTTAGATTTATTCCATATTTTTGCCCTGCTCTAATCCAGATCCTGCTAATGTGAGCCCTCTCCGGACACCAACTGGTTTTCCTGGTTTTAACATCATGGTGGCTAAGGTTTGAGTGATCCAATGGTTTTCCAGACTAATTGTTTCCATGTGTCTTTGATTTTCTTTACTCTTCTGTCCTTTGCACTGACAAAAACAATAGCTGCACATTAGAGGGAGGACGGGTAATCTTTTAAAGATGGTTAGAGGGTGAGGGGAACAAATGAATTAAAGGTGGAGTTACTGAAAAGTAAATAGCTGCAGGAAATGCTACTGTCCTTAAGCTGGAAGAATGTAGACTTTATTTAGGTTGATTAGACGCTAAGACTCCTGCTATTGGAACCCAGTTGCTTGGGCAGGAACTTAGTAATTTAATGTGTGTGGCTGGTACTGGACTAAGCACAGTTAAATGTCTGAAAGACTTGGCAATCACTGTAATGTATAAAACAAGCTGACAGGCACAACACAAGGGTGGTAGGGACAATTGCTACATTAATAATGCATGCTCTGCTAAAAGACATTTGCATTAAATTTTCTTCCAAAATAACATGGGTTCAGGCTGAGCCCCGGTGGCGGAAGTGGTTGAGTGCGGGACTGCGACCCGTGGGCTTGGCAGTTCAAATCCAGCGGTGGCTCTCAGGAGCAGCACTGGGTAGCTCCCATGACCACCAGAGAGCAGTGATGCCCACCCCCCCCCAAAAAAAATACCAAAATAGCATATGTTCAGTTAGATTTTATAAATGTTAGTTTTCACCCTTGAAAAATTAATTATTTTAAGGAAAATCCATTTTTTACCAAATATTACAAGATTTTCCAAAGACTGTGCATTTACTAGGCAGTGAATCTACTATTACTCTTGGAGTTGGAGGTTGAATATTAGCAACTTGCATGCTACTTTATATTTTTGTTACAATCATATATTGAGGTATAATTTTGGTCTACTGGTCTAAGTACTCAATTGTTTCTTCAGTTATTTCAAAGGTATGGGGGACATTCTGTTACTTTTCATACTATATAGTTGATTTTTTATTGTAGGCCCTCCTGACGGATACTCATTATCTGGAATATCATTTTATTTAGAATGTTTTCCAGATAAGAATATCATTTTTCAAGCCATAATATGAGTGTACTGATCCTTGGCAAATAAGCTGGAACAAACTGAACTTCATAAGAGCTAACATAATGCTGACTAAGCAATAAAGAAAACAAGAAAAACTTGTCACAATCTCTTTCATTTCTCTGAGTACAATTAAATTTTTGAGAATATAAAACCTGTATCGAGAACAAGCAATTCTTTCCAATACAAGGAGCGAGAAACCAAAAGTTATTGATGGCCCAATGCATGTCAACTCAATTCAACTCTGTTCACTGCCATCCAGTGTCTTCTGACTCACAGTAACTCCAGAGGACAGAGTAGAATTGGCTCTGTGTATTTCGGAGGCTGTAATAGAAAGCCTTGTCTTTTTCCTGAGGAATGACTGCTGATTTAGAACTGCTGACCTTCAGGTTAGCAGCTCCAATGCATACCTATTATGCCAACCAACCAAACCAACCCAACAACTCACTGCCTGTCATCAAGTTAATTTCAAGGAAATGTAACCCTACAGGACATAGCAGAACTGCCTCTGTGGGTTTCTGAGACTGTAACTCTTTAGGGAACAGAAAGCCTCATCTTCCTCTCAAGGAATCTGCTGTTTTGCATTGCTAATCAGGAGGGTAGCAGCCCAGTGCATAATTAGTATGCCAACATGGCTCCTAAATACAAGTCAGGTACTATGCGTGTATCATTTTGGTATTTTTTTCCACTTTGAAGGGGCTATATATTCTGTGGCAGATTAAAAAATGGAGCATAGAGAAGTCAAGTTACTCTTCAGGTATGAGGTGACAATTCTGCTACTAAAACCTAAATCTGCTTGATGACTCATGCACTTTCCTCTATACCATCTTACCTCTTTAAGAATCCAGAAATTAATGAGAATTTCAGAAGACCTCAGGAAACATAAAAACAAATGAGAGTTTTTAGGGCCATCAGCTTTCTCCAGCAATGTGTTGAAAGCATGCTAACATTTTTAGATATTTAACTAGTTAATTTGCAAGGAGAGCAAAAAAACAATGAGTAAAAATCATTCCATGCTAATAACTGCTTAGATAGCTACAGTGCCAAGTCACATACTCACTGCTGCCCATTCTACAAATAGAGCAGCGAGGACTCCAGTGGATAAAGTAGTTGTTAAACACCAAGGCACCCATATAAACTCTGACTGTGATCGCCAGCGACCTACTGCTCCTCTGAATATTGACAGCCACATAAAAAAATCACAGCTAGGAATAGAAAAAGACCAAGAAACCAGATACTGCTCTTTCCCTCCAAAACCCTCCCAGCAGCATGTTGAAGAATCAGGGTATATCTTCAATAGAGAGTAGAGAAAAGATGGTTTGTTTGTCACCATTAATCAATCTGAAATGCACTTGTTTCTGGAACAATTGGTCCTGTGATTCTCAGTAGATAGAGACCCCAAAGGCTTGCAGTTCACAAATATGTCTAGTTGTATTCCCTTTTAAGATTCAACACGCTGGTTTGTTTAGGAGAGTATAATGAGCATTACCTAATACCACTAATTGCCACTTAGAGCTAATCTTGGGCTTTATTCATTCTGAGTGTTTAGCTGACTAATTAGACCAGCTAAGCAGTACAGAAGATAAGTTAGTGTTGCTATCTCCATCTGCATGTAAGAGACTAGATGTCCATGACTACTACCTTTCAGAGATGGCACTTTGAGTTTTCTTTGTTTCAACCTCAGAATTGAGGACACCTCGGAAGCACTGGTACTCCTTAATATTATCTGTGGTTGTTAGGTCCAGTCAAGTTGGTTTTGACTCAGAGTGATCCTAAGTACAACAAAGCAAAACACTGCCTAGCACTGTGCCATTCTCCTCATTGCTATGTTTAAACCCTTTGGCAGTCACTGCGCCATTTTATCTCATTGAGGGTCTTCTTTTGTGGTTGTTGTTCTACTGTGGGAACAGGTCCTGAATGCAGGGAAGTGAGGGTGGTGGAGTCAACTGATGTGCATGCCGACTCTGGAGACAAAGCTCGACAGCACAGATCTGACTTTATTACAGCTTTTTAAAGACTGATATGTGCTTCATTGACCAATCAAGTTATCTAAGAGTGTGGATACCCAGCAACTTCAAGACCGCTCCAGGAAACACAGCAGCATCCCGATTCTCTATGCTTTTCTCCTGGACTCACAGGTCTGGCCAGGAAAGCCCCCACAGTTCAACTAAGCAAGATGTTCTTAAGGAATTGTTCTCGCCTGACGATGTGTCTAAAAGACATGAGACAAAGTCTCATAATCCTTGCTTCTAAGGATAATTCTGCTTCTATTTCTTCCCAGACAAATTTCTTCATTCTTCTGGCAGTTCATTCTTCTGCAGTAGTAAAAGGGCTGAGTTGCCAAGTAGAAGGTTGGCTGTTTGAACCCACTGGTATCTCTGCAGGAGAAAGATGAGTCAGTCTGATTTTATGAAGATTGATAGCATTGAAAACCTTACAAGACAGCTCTACTTTGTCTTGTAGGGTTGACAGGGTGTGAAATATGCTGTGTGGCAATGGGTTTTTGAAAAAGGTACTAAATTGTTTTCCCAATATCTTCTTTTGCCACTCTCCTACCCAACAGTCCTGAAACGTGGTGCAAAATGGAATGATCTAGAAGAGTTTTGAGAATAGATATTTCCAAACCCTAAGAAGTTCCGTTGACTGGGTTCAGAGTGAAGCCCCAAATGTACATTTATAACAAGTGCCCAAGGGACACTGATACTGCTGATCTCATGTGTGCATTCTGATAAGTACTGCTCTAACCAGAAAATGAAAAGCATTGGGAAGACTTTTATGCCTAGCCTTGTTGATGAAATGCCCCACAACCAAGCCCTGAGATGTATTACCATCACCTAGGAACTTGTTAGGATTTATGGCCTTGGAAATCACTTGGGGAAGTTCTAGTCTGTCCTACAGAGTTACTAGATTTGAGATCGACCCCACAGAACTGTGTTTGGTTTTATCAGTATGTAAGAGCCCTTACAAGGCAGTGTTACATGTCTGACAGCTAAAGGAAAGGTTGGTTGCTTTAACACACCAGTGACTCCAAGGTGAACATACATCACTCGGTATGCTTTGGAAAGATAACAGCCTTGTGAAACCCATGGGGAAGTTCCACTTTGTCCTTTACAGCTGCAGTGAATCAGAGTTGACTGAATGGTACTTTAAAAAATAGTAGTGCAGTGACTTCTCATTGTGATTTTTAATGTACATTTCCCTGATGACGATGAGGCTGAGCATCTTTTTAAGAGCTTATTGGACATCTGTATGCACTCCTCTTACCAGTCAACTGTCCATTTGTCCTATTGTGAATGCTTGGGCATTGGTGTAATGCTAGAAGCTATGTCACCACTATGTCAACTTCCAGCTGGTTCACCCATGGTGGGCAGATTTCAGCAGAGCTTTCAGATGAAGATAAAATAAGGAGAAAGTGATTGTCCTCTGAAGAAAAAAAATAAGCCACTAAAATCCATTAGGAATAGCATAAAAAATATGATCTGATGAACTCCAAAGGTTGGATGGCCCTCAAATGCATATGGGGAAGAGATGTCTCTTCAAAGTATGTTGTTAGAAATTGTTGCTATGTTTGAGGCCATTATTACAGTCAATCCATCTCTTTGGGGACATTAATTATGTAAATGGGACAAAGGTTTCAGAACCTTCATCTTCTGAGATCATGCAACTCCAAATGAGAAGACAGAGTTGCAAATGTCCACTAATAGCTAGAGCACAAACTGGACAAAACATAAATCTAGAAAAATGAAAGCTGTAAAATGAAGCAGACTAAATGAAGATTGATATCCTAAGCATTAGTGAGCTGAAATAAATTTGTATTGCCATTTTGAATATGGCAATCTACCATGAAAAGAATGAAGAATTAAAGGGAAATGGCATCACATTAATTGTTATAAAGATTATTTCAAGATTGATCCTGAAGTATAACTCTATCAATGATTAGATATTACAAATGCATCTAGGAGGAAGGACAGTTATCTGAATTTATGTATCAACCAGTGATGGCAAAGAATAGGAAACTGGAGGGATTTTTTACAAAGTTCTGCAGTCTGAAATTGAGTACCATAAATGTACATAATTACTGATTATTGGAATGTGAAAGATGTTAACCAATAGAAAGGATTGATAATTGGAGACTGTGGATGTGGTTATAAAAATTACTCTAGAGATCACATGATAGAATTTTTCAAGAGCAGTAACTTTTTTTTCCCAACAACTTATTTTTTTTCCCAACAGCTTATTTTGAATACTATTTTCAACAATGTTTACAGTGACTATACATGTAGATTCATCCAATGCAATATACACGAATTAAATTCATGATGGTTGTCGCTGTTAAAGGACAATGAAAATGTTCAATAAGAACAAATGCAATGGGTCTACTGCAGACCAGATTATCAATGACACTATGCAAGTTGAAGCTGAAAATTAAAGAAAGACTAAAAAAGACAAAATATAACCTTGAATATGCTCTGCCTAAATGTGGAGACCATTTTAGCAATAGATCTGATGCACTGGATATTAATGATTGGACATCAGGTGAGTTCTGGAAGAACATCAAAGATGCCCGATATACAGAAACTAATCAAAATTCAAACCGAACCATAGAGTCGATTCCAACCATAACATTGGGCAGGAAACCATTTTGTGTTTGTACGACTGTCCTGGAGCCTCACCTTGCTCCCTTGCAGCAGCTCAGAGGTTTGAACCTTGGAGTTAGCAGAACTACTCTGGGAGCCTCAAAGAAATGAAAGGGGTATAATAAAAACAGAAAAGGAATAAAGAAAAAGGAATAAAATATCAAAAGGATGTCAGATTCTGAACTTGCTTTTTAAGATAGGGAAGTTAAAGCAAATAGAAAATTGCTGGACTAGACAAGTTGGACAGAAGTTTTCAAATGGTGACCTGAAGGGAAGATGTTTCACACTGAAAAAACTTCCCAAAGCCTCAATTTGTGATATTGAAGATTTCATGGATAAAATATTAAGCAAAACAGGAAGCATCAAAAGAAGATGGAAGGAATACATAATCATTATACCGAAAATACTTGATTAACATTCAGCCATTTCGGGTGGTGGCATGTGATCAAAATCTGATGGTATTAAAGGAAGGAATCCAAGCTGCACTGAAGACATTGGGGAAAAGAAGACTTCAGGAATTGATAGAATACCAATTAAATTGTTTTGACAAATTAATAAAGCACTGAAGCGTGCCTTCAGAGAATGCCATGAAATTTAGAAAACAAGCACCTGTCCAACTGACCAGAAGAGATTCATATTTGTGTCCATTCCAGAGAAAGGTGATTGAACAGGATGTATAAATTAACAATATTACTGATATCAGATGTAAGTAATATTTTGCTGAAGATAATTTAAGAGCTATTGCAATCATACATCGACAGGAAACCACCAAAAATTCGGATTCAGAAGAGGATGTGGAATGAAAGGTATCATTCTTATCATAAGATGGATCTTGATTGCAAGGACAGAATACTAAAGATGTTTACCTGTGTGTCATTGACTGTGTAAAGCCATTCAACGGTGTGCATCTGTGTTATACTGGACTGACTAAAGAAAGATATCCAGTGATTGTCATATATGTGTAAGAAGAGCTTTATGAAGAAGTAATCATATATCAAGAAAATATTGCAGCCCAGTCCAATTCAAGTCCATCAATCCGATGCTAGTCCATACGTCTCTCCTCAGACTCACACAGTCACATGAAATGATGGAGGCTGCAAGAATACCATGGGTCCATGGGTGCAGAATTGTGGGTTCCAATGATGGTAGACATATCACAGGGCTCTGGCTAGTCTCTGAGTGGCTAGATAAAGACCGAGAGAGAAGGGAAGGTCCCCTTATGAGAAGGAGACATTATTAGGCTGTGACCTGAGTGACAGTTTGACTACCATCCCTAAACTTTTATACATCTTCAAGTTGACAGGTGATTTTGTAACTACCACTGCATCTAACAAATTGTGGATAATATTGTGAAGTATGGAAATTCCAGAATACGTTATGCTCATGTGGAACCTGTATTAGATCAGAAGTCATTCAGAAAGAACAGGAAATACTGAATGGTCTAAAATCAGAACAGGTGGGCACCAGGATGGAACCTTTTCACTGTAATTATTCAAACTGCATGCTGAGTAAATAATCCAAGAAACTGGACTCTAGGAAGAACTTTGATCCGATTTTTAGGAAGTTCACTAGCATCCTGCAATATGCACATTGCACAACCAGGCTTGCCAAAAGCAAAGAGGACTTGATGTACTTGCTAACAAATATTAAAGAACAGAGGCTTCAGTATAGATTATCCTTTGATACACTAACAACAGCAGCAACATAAATCTTCATAATGGGACCCATAGCAACATCTTTGTAAATGGAGAAAAGATTGAAGCTGTTCAAGATTTCATTTGGCTTGTATCCACAGTCAACAGTCAACTCACAAACCAGAAATTCTAGAGATTTGCTGAATTGGGAAATCTACTGGAAAAAAATTTTAAGTATTTAAAGCAAAGATGTCACTTGAAAGGCAAATGTGTGCATGATCTAAGACATGATATTCCCAATCACCAAAAAGCGAGAAAATTTCGATAATCAATAAGGGACCCTGAAGAAGAATTGATGTGTTTGAATGATGGTGAGGTGAAGAATATTAAGTATGCTGTGGACTGTCAGAAGAACGAATGAACAAATCAGTGTTGAAAAAAAACATACACCCAGGATAATTGCTAGAAAGAATAATGGCGAGAGTCCTTCTCGTGTACGTTGGACAAGTTATCAGGAGAGACAGGCACTTCAGGGTCTCATGCTCGCTAAAGTAGAGGTCAACTAAAAAGAGGCGAATGGACCATGAGCTGGGTTGACCACCATGGGCTTCAGCAGGAATGACTGTGAGGAGGATGGCAGAGGAGCAGGCGGTGTGTTTATCTGTTGTGCATGGAGCTGCGTGGAATAGGAACCGCTTGACAGCAACGAACAGCAGCTTATCCTCTTGAGTGATACAAGTGCCCGAGTCTCTTGTCCACTTTTAAACAGAACTGTTTTCTCTGTTTGCTGTTGAATCATGTGTGTTATCTAGTGTGCCAAGGGATAGACTGATAACCCAGACAGGTCAGTGATCTGAAGCCTCCAACCACTTCATGAGGGAAAGGTGAGACAGCTTGCTTCAGGAAAGGCGTACAGCCTTGGAAATCCTGTGGAGTAGTTAGTTGTACTCAGTCCTTTTGGGTCCCTCTGAGTTGGGATTGATTTCACGGCAGTGGGTTAGACCCTGTCACTTGTGGAATATGTGATTGGCCAATATTTTTCTCCCAACCAATAGCGTGTCTTTTTATTCTCTTCCCATAGACTTGACAGAGCAAAAGTCTCCAGTTTTGATGAGGTCTAATTGATCAGTTTTGCATTCACTAGAAGATTGTCCATAGTGACCATTTAACATATCTTTCAAATGTGACCTTTTACAACACAGACCTGAGTGTGAGTTCCTGTTTTAAATGTGTAAAAGTTTACAGTTGCCCTTAGGATAAGTCTATTTTCCCAAAGCGAGCTAAGCCTTCTGAGATCTGGCCTGCCAGATGCTGCTCTTTCCCACTGCCAAATGAAAATGACTTTCAATTTTTCAAAGGCATCTGTCTCTCTCTGTCTTCACACTTGCTGGAATCATTTTCTTCAATCTTCTTCCTGGTCTCCAAATCCCCACAAATGCATTCAGGTTTAGCTGCTTCACTTCCTGTCTGTCTAATTCATGGCCTTAACATCTGCACTTCATGACCCTTCACACATGGATTTGTATGCCCTTTGTGTTTATCTCTCCATTCCCTAAGCTCCTTGAAGGTAGGAACTGTTACTGGTTGCTGTCTTTCCATTGCTTGTCACAATATCAGCCATAAGAAAGGTCAGACCTAAATAACTCACCCCCCATAATCTGCAGTCCACCCCACAGCTCCACCTCCCAAGAAAAGAAAACAAAAATCTGGACCAAACATTAGCTCCCACCCTGACATCACCAACGTCAGCCCGGAACAGCTTTCTACAACTACAAAGCAGCCTTTATTAGGCAACCCCTGTGTGGTATAGTATTTTGGCAGCATGTTTTATAATCAGCTTGTCAATTATCTCTTAAAACCTTTAGCAATTAGGAACTTGAGGACCCATATAGATCAGAACACTGCACCTCCAATCATATGGTCCGTCATTAGCCCTTATCACAAAGTGCCATTGGCCTTGACCTTGCTCACGGTGTAGGGAAAATCCAACACAGCATTCTCTTTTCTCCTTGTTGTTAGGTGGCATTGAATCGGCTCTACCCCACACCCAACGTCCAGCAGAAGGAGACACTGCACAGTCCTGTGCCAGCCTCACTATTGTCCCTCTGCCTAAGCCCATTGATGCAGCCCCTGCTCTCTTTCAGAGTCTTAAAATTGAAAGTACAGCAAAACCACTTTCAGCCAATCACAGGAATTGATCGAGATTTATTTAATATGCTGTTTGAAAATTGGTGCTACTTTTTCACTAATAAAAACCCACTGTCATAAAGTCACTTCTGACACATGGAGACCCTGCATCAGGCTTCCAAAACCATAAACCTTGACAGGAGCAGATTGATTTCTTTCTCCAGCAGTGACTGATTGATGGAAACCACCATGTAGTTAGCAGTCTAAGCTTAGCACAGGTCACTATCAAGGAGTCAAAAGGACACCAGAGGACAGAACTGCCCAAAGAGTCTGATATACCAGCTTATGGATAATGCCATAGGAAAGGGGTCCGAACACTTTATTTACTAACAATTCACCCTAAGGAACAGTCTCTTTTCTGAGCTTGGAGTTTCTGTTTCTCAACCCTGACTACACATAGAATGTTCTTCAAAAGAATATAATGTCAAGTACAAAATGGTCTAGACGATTGTTTGACAATGAGGTGGTTTTTAGGAAACTAGTCCAATGATCATGGTCCAAAGATTATCTATGGTTGGGTGACCTCAACCATAGAACTCAGAAATCTGTATTCACTAAGAGCTAAAAATCTGTCTCTCGATAACTTACTATAATTTAAATATCTGTTGAATGAATGCATCAAATAAATATCCTTTTTTCATTATTTGGAACTAATATTCCTTTGTAGAGAGTCAAGATTTTTAAAAATAAGTCCTACTAATAACCTCTCCTATTGAATAATTTCTGGTTTATGGAAAAAACTCCAAAAATTGGTATAATTATTGCTAAAGATTTCAAAATATTGAGAGTAAAGTCTTCACAAATGTGCTACTTACCTTCATTTTGTAAATTTTCAGCTGAATTGCTTCTCTGGTAAGCGTGTGCACAACTGGACCAGTAGGTATCATCATGGAAAATGGAGAAAAGATTGACATTGTCAAGGAGTTTGTCTTGCTTGGATAAACAAGCAATGCTCATAGAAACAGCAGTTAGGAGATTTTTAAAAATGGATTGCATTGGGTAAATTGGCTGCACAAGATCTCCATGAAGTGGTTCTCAACCTGTGGGTTGCAACTCCTTTGGGCATTGAATGACGCTTCCACAGGGGTCGCCCAATTCATCGTAGTAGCAAAAATACAGTTATAAATTAGCAACAGAAATAATTGTATGATTGAGGGTCACCACAACATGAGGAACCGTATTAAAGTGCCATGGCATTAAGAAGGTTGAGAACCACTGTTGTAGAGGGTTGGAAAGCAAGATGTTACTTTGAAAACTATGATGGGCCTTACCCAAGCCATGGTATTGTCCTCTGCTTCATTTGCATGTAAAAGTTGGGCATTGACTAAAAAATGGCCAAAAAATCGATGGATTTGAAGTGCAGTGTTGGTGAAGAATATGAAAGTACCTCGGACTAACAAAAGAAAAATAAATCTGTGTTGGAAGAAGTATAGTCAGAATGTTTCTTAGAGGCCAGGATCACTAGAATCTGTGTTGCATAGTTTGGAAATGTTGTCAGGAGAGACCAATCCCTGGATAAGACATCATGCTTCCTAAAGAGGGGCGGAGAAAAAGAGGAAGGCCCTCTACAATGTATTGACACAATGTCTACAACAATGGACCCAACACATTAGAAGAGTGTGAGGATGGTGTAGGATCAGGCAGTGTGTTCTGTTCTGTTGTATATATGGATCCCATTCCATGCCACCTAACAATAATAACTATACACACACACATATAAATGCATCCACACATACATTCACACTCAAAACTCAAACTCAGTGTTATCAAGTTGATTTCAACTCAGAGCAACCTTGCAAGACAGGGTGGATCTGCCCTTGTGGTTTTCTGAGACTGTCATCCTTTAATGGCGTAAAGTCTTTCTCCCGAAGAGCAGCGAATGGTACCGAACTGCTGACCTTGTGGTTAGCAGTCCAACACTTAGCCACTGCTCCTACATACACACTGGGAGGATTCAAAAAGCTCATGGAAAAAAATCATTATCTTTAAATTACATGTTTCCTGTTAATTTTTTTAATGCCCTTGTATTGAGAAGAATTCAAGAGCGTCGTTGTAACGCATCCACATTGTCAGATCAAGTTGAGGCCTCAATGCCAGGCTTTTATAAAAAAAAAGAAAAGGACTCACTCACAGGTAACCCGCACTCACTGCCACTGAGTTGATTCAGGTTGGCTTCAAACCCTCGTAATCCCGTGTGCAACAAAGTGAAAAATGGCCTGGCCCTGTGCCACCCTCACATTGCCCGCCGACGTAGCCCCCGTGTCACTCCATTGTTGTTCACTTATTTGACATACCTTATGTTTACTGAATACACACTCTGGCCAGACACCGGTTTTGGATACTAAGGATAGCGTGGAAGATGACATAAGCACCCAGTGCTTCTGCTCTCTTGAAGCTGAGAGCCTGGAAAGGGACGATCCTAGTATTTAAGCAATCCTACCAAAACACGCCCTTCATTTCAATCCAGCCTATGCAGCATCGATGTCCTCTGGTACCAGATGCCTTTGAAATGTTTGTCTTTTAAAAGATATCTATGGAATATTATACATAGAACAGCCAGGATCATGGTGGGGGAGTGGAAGGGTTGCTCTTTCTATACTCAGTGAGAGCCTGTTTAGCCAAGAGCATGTGTCTACAGAGGACTTCCACTCAGTTATGTGTTTCTCTGACAATATCCTGGCATTATTGACTCCAGAAAGACTTCTTTTCCATGGTGTGTTCTGACTCCAAATGCCTTACAGAAAGTATCAAAATGATCATCTGCTCCAAGTAAAGAAAAGAAACAGAAAGCAGTTCTGCTGATAATGTGCCAAGGTTGTTAGCACCATCTTCAAAAAGATGGCAAAGGAAGAGAGTGGTCATGTGTGTTAGTCCGGGTGGACTAGAGGAACAAAGTCATAGACACTCATATGTGCATATGAAAGACCTTTATATAAAAGAGTAATTTTATATTAAGAAAACATCCCAGCCCAGTCCTGATCAAGTCCGTAAGTCCAACATTAGCCTGTATATCCTTTATCAGATTGTAAGTTTCCCTTCAGATTCATACAACACATTCAATGATGCCTAGCATAGGAAGATCACAGGCCAGTGGGTGGAAAGTCTTATTGATCAAGTGGCAATGGAAACATCTCAATGTTGACAAGGGTCTCCACATGACTCCTCCAGTCCCAGGGCTCTAGCATACCTCCATGTGTCTTGACAGCAGAAAAGTCTCACAGGAAGTGCATGTATCTGGTCTCCAGTGAGCTGTTTATATGACACCTCCAAATGAGATCATCAAGCAGCAACCTGATTGATAGGCTAGACTCCACCCCTTCACAAGTTGACATGATTATGTTACTGCCACATCATGGAAAACCAATGAACTAGAAGGACATTCTGTAACAGGATCAGACTATTGCAAACATCACGGGGGACCTCAGAAGAAAAACTTAGTGTCACATTCCAATAATTTGAGGGATTTGAGGAAAACGGGAGTGTGATGACCATAACAATGTGCCTCACAGGGAATCAGAAATGTCACTGTGTACTACATCCATGGCTGCGACTGTCCCAAGGCCATGCTTCCCTTGAGCTCTTCCCCACCAAAGACTTAATGTTGGGCATACTGGGCCAGGTGTGTTCTGGAAAGAAGAGGGACTTCTTTGTTGTCAGACTTTGACTTGAGATTTCTTCGCAGCCTTTAGAAATGTAGAGTATTCACCTTCTGTAGACCACATGGACATCTCGAGCAGCTGCCACCCAATGTTATAGCTTTCTTTCTTTCTTTTGAGTCAGATTTGTATCGCATTCTGACCACTCTCCCAGTCTCCTCCTGCTCCTTCTTTTCTTTCTTCACACAATTGTCTCATAAAAATCTTTGCATGTATGATTTAGCCTTGGTGCCTATTTCTGAGGAGGCCTGGTTGGTTTGCCATCCCAACAGGAATTATGCTATCATATATCACACTCAATCGAGCACCTCTAGGAACTCTCTTCCCTCTTTGTCCTTGCCATTAGCTGACATCAAGTAGCTTTTGATTCTCGGTGGCCCCAAATATGCAGAGTAGAACTATTCCCTAAGGCTTTCAAGGCTGGGATATTTGGGAAGCAGATCACAAGGCCTGTCTCTCTTTCTCTGCCTTAAACTTTTAAATTACAGTCAATGATAAATTTTATGAAGAAAAATAGCAAGATGTTTTTTTTGAGAAAATAAGAATTAGGGAGATGGGGGAAGTCTACCCTAAGGAAATCCCATTTAAGATGAAGGCAGAACAATAAAAGAGAACTCATTCATTCGCTCACCCAACAGATATTGATTATTGACTAAGTGCCAGTAACTCTCCCGTAGGCTGATGACATTATCTGTGAATAAGATGAGGCCTATGCCCTCCGGGAGGTTGCCTTCTAGTTTAAGTGGGAGATATCATTTAAGGTTTGCAGAAAAACAAACAAACCCACACAGAGAGCAGTGGCCCACCCTCATTGGTCATGTGACCTGTAGGCAGTGGCCTAGAGGAAGGGAGGAGCTGAATCCTGAGGGCACTTGGCAGTAGAAAGTCTTGAGAAACAGCGTGGTTCACAGATGTGAGAAACAGCAGAGAGGCTCTCAGGTGAGTGGTGGCAAGAAAGAAGGAGGGAGAAAAGATGGGATCAGAGAGGCCTGAGGGGAGTGTACAACTTTATTCTTACGGGCATTGTCCCCTAAGAATGGTTTCTAAGTGAGAGAGAAAGTCCCTGGGAGTTTTGAGCAGAAGGGTGATACAACCTAGCTTAATGATCTTATTTTCAAAAGACCGTTCTGGTCGCTGGGGTGAAAATAAATTAAAGGCTGCCTGGAGTACTCACGCCACCATGATGGACTCCACTCCAGGAAAACAACTCCTCCCCTCAGGCACATTTTGAGTATCCTCCAACCTGGCAGCCCGATCTCCAGTGCGCCAATATGCTTGCATATGTACAATTCAGTGAATTAGTTAGATGCATATGATGGTCAGACATCATCGCTTTTCAAATTTTCCCATCACCCTGTAGCATTGCTCAGTATTCCTGAAGCCCTGAGTGATTCCCTTTCCTTTCTTCCTCCCATCTGCCTCTGGTACCGCTCATCGACTTGGTCTGTATCCACTTGTGTAGCTGAGTTCCTTCACACCAGTGAGACACACAAGCACCACTTTGTACAGAGACTGCTCAGTCCTGGTAAGAATTTGAACTTGATGTTAAAAGTATGGGAAAGTTATTAAATATATTTCAGTACTGGGATGTCAGAATCAGATCATCCGTTTAAAAAAGAGCTTTCTCTAGCTCTTGCGGAGGCTTCCTTCCCCCACATATTATAATATCTGGTGGTGTCTCTTCCGATGCGGCAAAATGGTACAAATGCTTAATGGGTTTATAACCCAAAGCATGAAGATTTGACTACAGCCAGAGTTACCTGGGAAGAAAGACCTGGAGGACTAATTTCTAAATATCAGTCATTGAAAGCCAAAGAGCACAGTTTTACCTTGCATACATGTGAGGCAAAAATCAAGTCAACAGCCAACATTTTGTTTTATTTTATTGTTAGCTTTTTAGAACAGAATTTCTCAAATTCAAGCAATAAAATGACTCACAAAATCAAAGGAGAAAATTCAAGTTAGCTTCCAGGATTTATTTAAACTATTTTAATTATAGCATTATGTAAGTACATAGTAAAATGCAGCATAAACAAAATATAATTATAGTTCTCACACTATTATAAAACCAAATTAATCTACAAAATAAACATTAGGGAAAATAAAATTCAAATTTAGAACAATGCTATTATATTGTAGAGATGTCATTTGGCAGCAACTACATTTCCAAAGCTTGATTTAGCATTTAAAAGATTCAATGTTTCTTTACTTTTCATGTCAACAAAGTAAATGCAGATGCTTGCTCACAAGAATGCTGTATAAAATATCAAAACTTTGCTTGTTAGTTCAAGATAATCAACATATCATTTTAGTCAAAATTTGCCAATGGGTAATCTTCAAATGGCATTTTAATGAAGTGCAATTTGGTTATTCTATGAAGCGGGTTTATTGACATTAAGATGCTGTAGCCTTGCAGCATCTTAGAAATCTTAGTTAACATGACATTTGTTAGTTTTGTTGGGTACATTCTTTTCCATAGACATTATCAAGCTAAAGTAATTAAGACTCTAAGCATAGAAAAATAGACACATAGAATAAGTTTAGAGATTTCCAAAACTAATCCAAAATTATTTTTGGCTATTGAAAGATGAAAGGAGCATTACCAGAGAGGAATGGGAAAATTATTTTTATCAGTAAATAATTATGGTAAGTTAGCTATTCTTTTAGACAAAAATATCACTAATGCCTTTTTCATATTAAAAAAATCACACATGACTTACAACTCCAAATTAAAAGGCAAAATCAATCAATTTTAAAAAGTGAAAAAATGAAATCTTTGATACCTCAGGGTAGTTGGTAAGCATGATATCAAAACTATAATCATAAAAGATTGATAAACTTAATTGCATTAAATTTGAAGATTTCCATTCATCAAGAGACACTATAAGGAGAGTGAAAGGATGACCCAGAAGCTGGGAGAAGGTAATATCTCAGTAAGATTTGGAAAGTAGAGATTCTTCTAAGATGAGCACATCCTAGATAAAAGAGAAAGTAAAAGAAGTAGTTGACATGCCACCATTTCAAGAGCAAGGACCAATTGTACTCTAGGAAGGAGCTTAGTACACTGAAAGCATTTGGCCAACAGCAAGGCTCCTGGCATCGATGGAATGCCAATAAAAATGGTTCAGCGAGATGATGAAGCACTGGAAACACTTATTGGTCTATGCCAGGAAATTGGGAATATAGGTCCTTGGTCAACTGACTGCAAGTAATTCATATTTTTACCCATTCCAAAGAAAGGTGACCAAAAAGAATGCACAAATTATAGAACAATATCATTGACATCACAGACAAATAAAAATTTTCTCTGAAGATCATCCAACAATGGTATAGCCGCATACTGACAGGGACTTGCCAGACGTTCAGGCTGGATTCAGAAAAGGACATGAAACAGGGGATATCACTGTTGATGTCAAATGGATCTTGGTTAAAAGCAGAGAATACAAGGATGTTTACTCGTAGTTTGTTAATTATGCTAAGGCATCTAACTGTGTGGATCATAGTAAACTATGGGTATCCTTGAGAAGAACGGGAATTCCAGAATATTATTTTGTGCTCCTGCAAAACTTGTACATGGATCAAGAGGAAATGATGCAAACAGAATAAGGGAATCGTAGCTTATTTTAAATCAAGAAAGGTTTGTATCTTCTCACCATAATTAATCAATCTGTATGATAAGCAAATCATCCAGAAGTTGGATTATATGAAGAAGGACGAGATATCAGGATGGGAGGAAGGTGTATTAACATCCTTCGGTGTTCAGATGACACAACCTTCCTTGCTGAAGTGAGGAGGATTTGAATCCCTTGCTAATAAAGATCAAGGACTGTAGCCTTCGGTATGCATTACAGCTCCATGTAAAGAAGATCCAAATCTTCACCACTGGGCCAATAGGTAATAAATATCATTGTAAACTGTGAAATGGTTGATGTTGTCTTGCTGGGCTCCACAATCAATGCTCGTGGAAGCAATTCTCAAGAGCTCAAAAACCTAAACGCAGATAAGGTAAACTTTCTTCCTAAGGCCTCTTTGGGGTACTGAAAATCAAGGGTGTTACTTTGAGGACTAACGTGCAGCTGACCCAAGGTCTGGTTATTGCCCTCGGGTACATAAAAACATGGACACTGAACAAGGAAGAGTGAAGAAAAATTGATGCACTTGAATTGCGGTGCTAGAGAAGATGGAAATACCACGAAGTGCTAAAAGTACAAACCAATCTGTATTGGAAACAGTACAGCCAAAGTGTTCTTAGAAGCAAGGAGGGGGTGCCTTTGTCTCAAGAATTTTGTACATGTGGTCAGGAGAAACCAGTCCCTGGAGAAGGACGTCATGTGTGGTAAGCAAACGGACAGCAAGCAAGAGGAGGAGCCTCGATGGAATAGCGGACATCGTGGTTGCAACAATGGGCCCAATCACCGCGAGGGCTTTTCAGGACCAGCTAGTGTTTCGTTGACTCTGTGTAGGGTCCTAGGATTGGACTTCATGGCACTGAAAAACAACCCAAGGTGGAGGAGGTGGGATAACCAGGGGGCTGTGGGGTTTGGGAAGGCAGGAAAAGAAGAATTGAGCACTCAGAGGAGTACTTGCCAGGATAACTATGGGACCCCCCTGCCCAGACAGCAGGACATATAAAAAAGAAGACAGGTGCAGATAAAAGAACACGTGCAGACTTGAGGATGTCACGAAGCCCAGGAGCTCCTGAGGGATCATTTTTATTTTCTTTGAAGTTTATGAAGTAGTCATAAACTCGTCATGACAGTTTAGAGATGGGTCAGATTGAACATTTGAAAGTAGTGTGTGGGACTGAGCCCCGGTGGCGTCGTGGTTGTGCGCGGGACTGTGGGCCAGTGGGATGGAGGTTCAATTCCAGCTCACAAGAGCAAAGGCTGGGCCTTCTACTCACACCACCAGAGGGCAGTGATGCCTAAAAAAAATAAAGAAAAATAAAGAAAGTTGTGTGTGTGTGTGTGTGTGTGTGTAATAATTGTAGGAAAGTGCACCGTATTGAGGACGAATTTGATTCTGTGGATCAAGCCTATATCTCAAAACTCGCTGACATTGAGCCCATGAGGCCTCATAGTGCGACCTGATAGGACAGGACTGAGTAGTTTCCACGCTGCAACTCTTTAGAGGAATCGAAAGCACTGTCTTTCTCCACAGGAAGACATGGTTTCATACTGCTGACCTTGCAGGAGTCAGCAGCCCAACACATAACTACTGTGCCACCAGGGCTCCACTAAGACCATCTAAAGGCTCTATTTCTTTTCAATTACAGGATGTCGTCCCCCCCCCCCCCGGTAAGGCTCCATCTTTGATTATATATATCAATGTTTGGAGTTATCCAGATTTGTGGGGTTTTGCCAAGTAGTTATGTAATGCTTATTTAGCATTTTTTTTTCTGCCTCGGGTTAACCTTTAAGAATTGTACACCAACCATTGTTACAAGAACCCTATGAGATGTTGCTGTTGTTGGGTGCAATCAAGTTGGTCGTGACTCATAGCAAAGTGATGCACAAGAACACAGATGAGATAGATATTACCATTATCCTCATTTCATAGGTGAGGCAACAGTGGCATAGCAAGGGGCTCACTCAAGTTCCACCAACCCTCAAGCAAAAACCATACTCACCACCATAAAGAAGATTCTGAACCACATCAAACCTAAAGGAAAGAATAGGACTGCCACTATGGGTTTCTCAGTAGCTCTCTCTGTTGGTTTAGAACTGCTGATCTTGTGATAAACAGCCTGTGTTAGTCTGTGTAGACTAGATAAACAAATTCATAGATACTCATCTATGTATAAGAAGGCGCTTTATGTACAAGAGCAATTAAATATTGAGAAAACATCTGACCTCAGTCCAGGTCAAGTCCATAAGTCTGATATTAGCCCATATGTCTGTTACCAATCTATAAAGTCCTCTTCAGGTTCATGCAACACATGCAATGACACCAAATGCAGGAAGATCACCGGCCAGTGGGTGGAAAGTCTTGTGGATCCAGTGGCAGTGGAAGCATCTCAGCACTGGTAAGGGTTTCCCTGTGGCTCCTTCAGCTCCAGGGCTCTAAAGTAGCTCCATGTGTCATTTTCCAGGGAGTGAGTGGGTGCACACACACACACACACACACACACCCAGCAAGCTGTTTATCTCCTTTGTGCCTCCATCTGAGGTCATCAAGCTGTGACCTGATTGACAGGCTAAACTCTACCCCTGAAGTCTCAAAATGACAACAGATCATGTAACGACCATACAGCCCAATGTGTAACCCACTACACCATTAGGAGCTGCTAGGAGGGAGCATAGTTAGCATATTCATTTAAACCAAGGGAGTGGACATTCTTGAAAAAGAGATTGCAACATTGCATCATGGAAATCAGACTGGATAAAGTGGTAACTAAAGCAGAGGAAGCTTCTAGAAAGAAATTGGCAAGGTCAATCCAGTGGAAGCTTTCATGAAGCTAAAACATCATTTTAGTGAGAGTTCTTAACCCAACAGACAAAAAAGAATGGATTGCACTGGAAGAGAATTCGTGATTTCAGGGAGGCTCTTTTTCTGCTGATGACAAGGCCCAAGGAGAAAGCAAATAGGTACATGAGCTGAAGGGAGAAGAGGTCAAGGCGCCGAGTGGTTGGAATATGAATGTGAGGAACATCTTTGGGGACATGGATGTTTCTAAGAAGGCAACACAATAGAAATTCAGAAAAGATTGATGATCCTGGTGCAGGAATTCTAGCAATCACAGGGTTTGGGTCTGAGAAGGAGGAGAGGAGGGTTAGATTCATTTATAAAGCATACAAAACAGTATAAAGATGAGCACTCAGCAGATGACAAGAGACCAAGATACCAGCATACCCTTCGGGGAGATCCTTGCAAACTCAGGACATGTAATAAAGGAGAGGAGCTTCTACATTTCATAGAATGTGGTTATGTCCTTGAAGAAAGTCCCTGTGTCTACAGTGGGAGCCAACCATTCCTTCACCAAGTGTGGCAGCTTCGGGAACTAGGTATCATTCAGAGAAAACATGCAAGAAACAGTAAACCCTATAGACTTATGAAAGAAGGAGCAGGGTCTTCAGGTGGTCCATTTTCTTTCTCTCTATGAATGGATATCTTTTCTCTGTACTTTAAAGTAGTCCCTGTGTAAGACCTACTAATTGCTGTGTTTTTCTCTTCCTTGATGCAAGATAAAAAGTGAACTTCTAAAGTGTCTTATGTTTAAAAAATTCCTAGAGGTTAAGCTGTTGAACTTTGATATGAACATATGAACATTTTAAAGTAGGGGTCCTCCAACTTTTTAAACAACGGGCCAGTTCACTGTCCCTCAGACTGTTGGAAGACTGGACTATAGGTTAAAAAAATATGAAAAAATTCACTGTGGGACCAAGATGAGTCGACTGCTAAGCAGGACAGGCAGTGGCAGCAAAAACACCAGGAGGGCCAGATAAATGTCCTAGGCGGGCCGCATGTGGCCCACGGGCCATAGTTTGAGGACTACTGTTTTAAAGTATGTTGTTGTTAGGTACCAGGAAGTTGGTTCCCAGTCCCAGTGGTCCTAACTGAAGGAAGCACTGCTCAGACTCCCACAACCCTCATGCTTGTTCCTAGGCCTGCGCCTATTGTAGTAATCATTGTGTCAATCCAATTCCTTGAGGGTCCTCTTCTTTTATTTGAATATCTACTTTATCATGCATGATGTCCTTTCTAAGAACTTGTCCCACCTGAGAGCATGTCCAGAGTATGCCACTCGCTTCAAAGGAGGATTCTGATTGTCCTTCTCTGGTCACCCATGGTATATTCAAAATTCCTCACCAACACCACCATTCAATGGCACCTGTTTTTCTTCAAATAGCTAACTATTTACATTGCTTTTGTAGCTCAAGGCTCAGTAAATAACAAACTTTTCTCATTGTGCTATTACTTCGCGTTATATTGGGTCCAGGTAATGAGGTAATATGCTGAAAATAAAATCACTGCAGAAACGTTTATGAGTATAATTTAACTAGTGTGGCAGTTTTATTGTATCACCTAGGTGTTGTAAGTAGCAAGGTCATATTTTAATGATTTAAGCAGAAAAGTTTATTAAAAGAACCTTAGACAGTTCAGCCACCCATTGAAAGGCTAAGACAGAGCCACCTGTGCAGACATAGCCCTGGACCTGCCAGGAGGGGCGTGGCCTTCTTTTTCACTGAAAAGCCTCCCCTAGTGGGCTATAATCTTGTGTGGGGGGCAACATGTTTCAGCATGACAAACTCTAGAAAGATGCCCCTGTCACACTGCATCCTGCTCTGGGGAAGCCATCAATGTCACCGCACTGATCTCTGAAGCATGCAGCATGCACACATCAAGGCCCTTCTATACCGCAGGCCCTGAAGCTGTGGCTGCCTGGCAGAACCTTCCATGACTACGACTTCATCTGGGAGTGTTGCCAAAAATCTAAGTTACCTTTGACCCTAGTTTCAAAGTGGCTTGGAAAGCGAAATCCTGAAAGAGTCGCCTTTAGTAAAGCACCCTGGTGGTGTTGTGGTTAAGAACCCCCCAACATCTCTGTGGGAGGAAGACTGGGATGTTGGCTCTCATCAACAATTACTGAGTGGGAAATCCATAGGGGCTGCTGTGAGCTGATGGCAGTGAATGTGGCTTTGGTTTGAGCCCAGAGCAGAACTTGCTCTCATGGTGGAGTAGGTTTCACCTTGGGCAGCAAGCCACATGGTGCAACCCCACCAGCTGCTCGGCAGGGGGACGATGAGGCTTTCGACACCCCTGAAGAATTTCAGCCGAAGAAAACCTACTCTGTCCTAGAGGGTCACTGTCAATCAGAATTGACTCTGTGGAATGGAGAGATTTTGAGTAAGAAACAAAGACTCCTAAGACGGTCAAGGAATCCCCCAAATATAGTAATGGGATTCACACATTGGTCAGAATATGTCCCACTTCCTTGGTGCTTGCTTCTGGTCTCTGTCTTTTTTTTTTTTTAATCATTTTATTGGAGGGTGTGGCAGTCATGTGCTTATGTAAATTTCATGATTGGGATGTAGGGGTGGAGTCTAGCCTGTTAATCTGGAGATAGCCATTGAGTAGCCAACAGGGCCTCTTTGTGGGCATGGCTTTCTCCTGAAATCTCGCGATATTTCCCTCATGAAGATGAGAAGCTATCTCCCCAGTTGTTGGGAGTTGTCTCAGAGACGATGAATGATGGACAAGACAACATGGCAGCATCTGAGAAGCTGGAGGAGCCAGAGAGGCCACACAGCTTTGCCCTGATGGAGCCAGACCTCTGAAGCTGGAGCAGCATGCTGTTGATGGATCCTGAGCCCTGGAAGTGAGGAGCCATGGGGAGACCCCTGCCAGCACCGGGATTCTGCACCCACTCACCTGTGACTTCGTGAGTCAGAAGGAGACTTTACAGATTGATTTCAGGCATATGGGTTAATATCAGACTTATGACTTTGAACTGGACTGGGCTCAATGTCCTGTTCCTCTTGTATATAAATCTTTTCCTTATATTTATATGTGTGTCTATGAAATTTGTTCCTCTAGTCTACCTGGACTAACACAGAGGGTCATACATCCTCTTTCACAATACATATATCTACTGTGTCATGCTTCTTCGCATGCCTGCTGCTTCCGTCATTCTCCAAACCTCCACTTTTCCACTTGAACCCTTGACATCAGCTTCTCATCTTTTCCCCTCTATCCTTGCTTCCCCTCCCCCCACCAACCCTCAATACTTTATCAATTATTATTGTTTTGTCATAATTTACACTGCCCGATGTCTCCCCTCCCCTCCAATGTCTGTCCTCCCTATAGGAGGTTATATGCAGATCCTTGTAGTTGGCTCCCGCTCTCCATCCCACCTTCCCTCCACCCATCCAGTAGCTCCACTCTTACTACTGGCGCCAAGGGGTTCACCTGTCCTGGGTTCCCCGTATTTCCATTTCTCACCTCGCTATATCAGCCCAACGCAGAACCACTATGTCACCAGGACTGCCGGTCATTTCTCATCTCTACCAGTGTACTTCCTCCAGCCCAGCTGGGTCTATCTTGTTTCTTAATATTGTACCTATCCCTTGACATCCTGAAGAGCCTAAATGAAATGGAAGGCAACAGGAGATGAAGACACGGTTGAAAAAAGATCAGCACACGGGTGCGAGGGCTTTCCTTGGAAGGACAGATGAGGTTTGCGATCACGGGGCTGTCCTTGAGGCTACTGATACACATCCATTCCCATGCATCCCTGTATGACATGAGGAGAGGTGAAAATGGAGATGCTGGTTTAGAATGAAAGGACTTGTAAAGAGTTTGACGGTTGAAGATTGTTATTGGTATGTTAGTCATATCTACATTAGATGGATATCATAGAACATGTCCCCATTCCTGTGCTCCTTCTTGCTTCATTTTGCGTCTGTTTTCTCGCTGTGTTTTGCTCCCTTCCCTTTTCTCCCACAGTACTACTGGTTCAACCTGCTGTCTTAGCAACGCGCATTGCAGCCATCATCCACAGTCCTCATTCTGGTTCCATTTAATCCAATTTCATGAATATTCATCATTTGCCCCGGATGTGCAGCACAGCACAGATATTATTAAAAATCCAGCCATACGTATCTTCTCTAGCTTCCTTTTCACAGTTCAAGATGCCTGATATAGCTCTTTGATAACAACTACAGAAAAAACCCAAATAGCTAAATAAGGTGGTGAATATGGGCAAGAAACATACAAAAGCATTCATATTAAAGTTGCCTGGAAAATACTTCTCTTTGTCAAATTTCTTTTGTTGCTATTGTTGCCATTGTTATTCTTTAATATCCGGAACCTCTCTGGCTTGATTTCACCCTTCAATAGCAAACTCTAATGCTTTTAGAAATGCACTCTATGGAAGATAAAGCTTGGGATGGACACATACAGAGAGAATGATTTTAGCAATGCTGATCTTAGTTTTAATTCTCTCTTACAATCTTCAGCAAATATTCTCTCCTGACATAGCATTAAGAATTGTGTAGCTGAGATTAAGAAAGAGTTCAGAGGCAGTTAGAATGTAAAGTGATTTAATGGAGATGTAGCTGTTTAGATACAGTTGATTCAACTGGCGTCAATTCATTGATAAAATTTACTCTTGATGCTTAATCAGGGCCATTGTGCCTCTATTTTAGGTAGGCTCTGGGGAGTAGGGCTGAATGACTCCTGTGGGAAACATGTTAGAATCTAATTAGGAACCTAATAAGGTCACAGTCGTACTTCTTTTAATCTAAAGATTTATCTTGTCCTGTAGACGTGGATTAGCTATTGCTAGGGTAATTACTGGGAATCAGAGACATTCTTGCCAATGAGGTTGTTGTCGGTGATGGATGGTGTTATCGAGAGAATGATGACTAAAGGATACAGAAAGAAAAGGATTCTGCTTGTTCAAAGCAGTTGGGGACCAGCTGAAAGTGGAATTCTAGGACTTGGCGTTGGGACATTAAAGCAATGGTCTTTGTAGCTCTGTTTTATTTTACACATCCTTGAGCTGTGTGGATTTCACTTTCCCCACAGCTGCTCCTCTAAACTTGCATCATTCAAATCTTAGACACCCTAGACCTACATACACACTTCCCATCCAACCTCAGCTCCTTTCTGAGCAAGTGGCCTTGACAGCTGGGTTCCAGCAAAAACAAAGTTTTCAGGCTAGGACTCTTCCAATGTCCCAACTTTGCACTGACGTAAATAGGTGTGTAATTAGTTGCTTAATATCTCTGTGTGTATCCTGACAAAAAGAAAACTCCCTAAAAGCAGCAATGGAGCCTTCACCAGCACAAGGTCTACTGAGGGTTCAGTAGGTATCTGCTGTATAAAATAAATTAAAAAGGAGCAAGCAGCTGCTGACTGACACTTCTTATGTACAACCAAACCTCACACTGTATCTGTTTTCTTGGGTTGAAGCCTTAGGATCATAGTGTCATAAAAATCCCAGTCAAATGGCCTAATATTGCTTCTCAATGTTTCTGTTCTCCCTTCTACTTCATAATATAGTACCTAGGACCTTAAAAGCTTGCAAGTGGCCATCCAAATGATAGTAGTTGGTGCCCACTCATCTGGAGGAGTGGCATAAGTTCTGAGAATCAAGAATCAGAGGAGGAAGTGGAATGCATGCTTGTTTGCCCCCATGAACAACTGCCTCATTGCTGGGAAACCAAAAGAACTAGAGAGGGTTTGGCTCCCACTACACAAGGATTTGCTTAAAGATTATGTAGAAGAATTCAGATCAAAATGAGAAGTATGAGTAATGCAAAACTGAATTCAAATTCTCAATAGAATTCAGACTTTGGAGAGACATTGAAGCCTGGTAGCTCCTGAAACAATTGATCTGAATAATCATCTTTAAACTTTAAGCCCAAACTATCCTCTGAAGCTTTTGGTGAATGCAACAGTGATTTATTATTAGGTACTACTGAGCCCAACTCATAGTGACCTTATATACAACAGAAGGAAACAGTGCCCAGTCCTGGGTTACCCTTACCATTGTTGTTATGTCTTGGTCCATTATTACAATGACTGTGTCAATCACTCATGGTGAGGGGCTACCTCTTTTTCACAGACCCTCTATTTTTCCATGATAGCAGAGACTGGTGCCTCCTGATAATGTGTTGAAAGCACATGAGAGGAAGTCTTGCCCTTCTCATTCTTAGGAGTGCTGTGTTTGCACTTCTTCCACAACACATTCATCTGTTCTGGCAATCCATGGTACGTTCAATATTTCTCACCAACAATGCACTTTGAATGTATGTATTCTTCTGTCATCTTCCTTCTTTAGATTGATTTCTAAAATTTGTCTGTTTTGAGCACCATCTATGTGCAATCAAATTGATGATGGCAACTAAAAAAGTTAGATGAGAAATGTAAACAATAAGTTAATGGGATAAAATAATTTGGAATGGGATAACAAGAATGGTTTCACCACTTGAAGGAGAAGGAAGCACCTTAGGAAGAAATAGAGTATAGGGTTTTTTTTGTTTGCTTCCATGAACAATTGCCTCTTTATTAGGAGACCAGAACAACTAGGTGGTTCCCAAGTAATCAATGTCACTGAATTGTACATGTAGAAATTGTTGAAATGGTATGTTAGCTACCATTTTATTTTTCATCAATATATATAAATGTTATACAGATGACTGAATATATCTTCTTGTTTCATCTATAATATTTGTAAGGTAGGTTTATTTTAATTTTTTATTAAAAGATCCTTTAATTGGGGTCCCTTACAGGTCCCTTAATTCCATACATTGATTGTATCAAGCATATTTGGACATATGTTGCCATCATCATTTCCAAAACGCTTTCTACTTGAGACCTTGGAATAAGCTTCTTTCCCCCTCACCCCCTTTCTCCATGAATCATTGATGTGGCAGTTACATAATCTGGTGTCAATTTGGGACTTAATGGGTGGAGTCTAGTCTGTCAATCAGGTGATAGTCAATGAGGCTTCTGTGTGAGCATGAACTTTGCCTGAGGATTCTGGGAACTCCTATTTTCCTTCTTGGAGGTGGGAAACACAGACCCTACTCACTCCCTGTGAGATGTTTCTGAGGAGAAGCCACATGAAGCTACCCGGTTCAGCCAGAACTGAAGGAACCACATGGAGACCCCTGCCAGCACAGAGATCCTTACAATGCCACTGGATCCACAAGACTTCCAACCCACTGGCCTGTGATCTTTCCACATCTCACATCATTGCATGTGTTTCATGAGTCTGAAGAGAACTTCATAGATTAGTATCAGACATATGTGCTAATATTGGATTTATGGATTCACAGGTTTGGATATTTTCTCAATGTTCAATCGCTCTTGTATATAAACCTCTTTCTTGTATACATAGGAGTGTCTATGAATTTGTTTCCCTAGTCTACCCAGACACTTGATGAATTATATATTATTGTTATTTCGTGTCTTACACTGTCCATTGTCTCCCTTCACCCACATGTCTGTTATTCATTCCTTTTGGGGGGTGATATATATCAAACTTGGGTTCTCCCTTTTTCAATCTTTCTCCTCCCTTACCATCCCCCTACCCTCATAATATTGCAACTCCTACTACTGTTTCTGCGGGGTTTATCTGTTCTGAATTCCATTTGTCCAGAGCTCTTATCTGTACCAATGTACATTCTCCTGTATAGTCAGATTTGTAAGGTACAACTGGGTCATGGTAGTGGTGGAGATGAAGTTTCAGTACTAGAGGAATGTGTGTTTCATTGGTGATATACTATACTTTGGTTGAATCATCCCTTCCTTATAAAACTTCTGTGGGGAGATATTCAACTGTCTATAGATGGACTTTGGGTCTCTAACCCTCCTCGTTCACATTGATATACGTGTTTCTTTTGGACCTTTTGATACCTGATACCTGATTCCATCGACACCTTATGATCAAACAGGGTGGTGTGCTTCTGCCACATAGGCATATTTGCTTCCCTGCTATATGGCTGATTGTTTAACTTCATTGGCTTATTTTTTTTAAGTAAGATATTACAATTAAAAAAACCAAAGTAGTGTACAATTGCACTAGGGCTCACTTTAAAGTCCTCCTCTGGCTCAATTCCACTCACTCCATTTCTTTCATCCTTTTCAGCCTCAGAAATAACCTTCTCCTGTGTCCTAGGCTTCCTCTTCTCACCCTCCTATAGGAAGCATGAACAACCAGGGTAGGGGGGGAAGGAGCCTGTTACTCAGAGTGGCCAAAGAGTTGCAACACCTGAGGGTTAGGACAGTGGTGTGGCCAAGAAGAGTGACCAGGTACCAAAGAAGCTAAATTAGTCACAAGATCTTCTGGCTTAGTGCAGGCTCAGGAATATAATAGGTAAGACAAAAGGTCATGGAATGCAGCAGGAGGTCAAGAATGTAGAGACAAGGTAAGACCAAGTGGGAGAGATGGGACCTTACAGATGAATGGCAAAGCAATTCCTAGGATGCTTTGCTTTTTGTTTTTTTAATTTGAAGATTATTCATTTGGGGCATATCAGTGAAAGGTGAGGCCTGGGATGACACTCCAGTTCCTTTAAAATTTCAATATTCACTCATTCTTCCCTCAATTTCTGGTACATTAGCTATCTCCCTTTTCTCTAATTTCCTTTCTCAGACTACATATATACTAGGTCTCTTATCTACCAAAAAAAAGGAAAAGAAAGGAAAAATACCCCAAACTTTGTCTCTTCTTCTAGCTTTCATTACCCACAATCTTTCTTTTACTAGTCCTAAACTAACTGCTTGGAATTAGCGTACTGTCTGTATTCTTCACCTTCCACTCAGTGCCCAGATGAGTTAATTCTACCATCTGCCCCAGCACTTGGCTGTTTTCTCTCTCTCTCTCTCTCTCTCTCTCTCTCTTTTTTTTTTTGCAGAAGTCCCCAAGGATATTCTTGTTGTTATCGTTAGATAGAGATGATATGTTTTTGTTTCTGTCTCCATTGACTCTTTGAAGGCCCAATACTGTTGACGGACTGCTTTTGTTAGCCTCAGACATACTCTTTGTTGGCTCTGCCCCTCTCTCTGGCTCATTCTCTTATTTTCTTTGTGAAGACCCATTTATTATACAGATGAAATGAAGTCAAAGAGTATTGCTACAAGGACTTCAGATTGTATATAGATGGGCTTATTCCGAGCAAAATATGGGTAAGTATAATTCTGTAATTAGTGGGCAGCTGCAGGCAAATTCTCTCAGGAATATGCTTGCATTAGTTGCTTAGGGTAAGGATGCCCGACTGTGTCATCAGGTAAGCACTGAACTGCTAACTTCAAGGTCAGCAGTTCAAATTTTGCGGGAGGAAGATGGGGGTCTGTGCTCCCTTAAAGATTTAAAGACTTGGAAACCTAGTGGGACACTTTCACTTCATCCAAAAAGGTTGCTATGAATCAGAAAGGACTGGGCTGCAGTGAGCTTATCATTTTATATACTTTTCAAAGAAAGGGTCTAATCAAAAGTGGGGTTTCCAAGGAGAGCTGCTTGGCCAGTTAAATTCAAGGCAGCAAGTTCAGCTCAGAAGATAATGGTGACTGATTTGGAGGATTGCAAAAGGATAATTTTGATAGCTTTTCTAGAAGGACACTGAATTATTACAGGCGCTTAATAGGAACATTCTTTTAAAGAAAGTAAAAAATTGCATTGAAAACTAGCATGCCAGAAAAGCCATGCTGAGTATGTTCTTTTTTCCATAACAATATACCTGCTCATATGTTTAGGGTAGCAAGAGCTGTCCTATGACAATTAATACAGAAATCTTTCCCTATGGCCACCCAATGGCCCTTTTCTTGCCCGTTCAGACTTCATTTTGTTCACCAAATGCTAAGAATATTTCAAAGGAACACAATCTGTAACTCTAAAAGATGCACAAAATTCCATTTTGAAGTGTTGTAAATTAATAGTGTAGAATTATTTGGAGAACGGTTAGAGAGATGGACACACTGCCTTCAGAAGTACATAGACCTCTATATACTACGGAGGTTATGTAAATAGACAAAATGTCACATTTTGATATTTTTATTTAATAAAGTCTTCTATGATTTTGTACCAATACTTTTGGATTCACCCTCCCGTGTAAATCAGCCATCAGCTCTTAAGGGTGAGTGCAGGCTACAGAAAGAAAGAAGTAAAGCACAAGGTTGTGGAGTGTGGCAGGAGGTCAAGACTGTCGATGGGAGACTTCCAAAGAGTTCATGGAAAAAGGGACTGACAAGATCAAGGAATTCTTTTTGAAGCCGTGTGTGTGAGTGTGTGTGTGTGTGTGTGTGTGTGTGTGTGTGGTGTATGTCAGCCCATGTGTCCGAGAAGAACTCTGCTCCATAGAGTTTTCAATGGCTGAGTAAACACTGCCTTCAGAAGTGAAATGAGCAAATAGGCAGAGCAACTGACCTATGGACCCAGGTAACTATGGAGTAGAGGATGGGGTGCATTCCCGATCAGTTCAGTTTGTATTGCTATCTTCCCCATTTACTTTCCATCTTTGGTTCTTATATCAAATTCTGGCTAGTCTTCTCATACTATGATCATTATTTCTTAGTATGGTGACTCTTCATCGAGCAGTCACGATTTGCCAGGGACTTCGCAGTGTGTTTCATGTCTGGCACCTTATTTCATTCCTCATTCAGCGATTTCTTTATTCTGTAAATGTTGACTGACACTTGCAATGCTGAAGGCACTGTGAATGTATAAATTCCAATGATCGCAACTAACTTGCAAGATAAATGCCGCCAGTTGCCTTTGAGTTGTTTCCAACCTGTGCCAATCCCAGGTGTGTCCAAGTCAAACGGTGCTCCATAAGGCTCTCCAGGGCTGACCTTTTGAAAGTGGATTCCTAGGTCTTTCTTCCAAACCACCTTTGACTGGACTCAAACTTTCAACGTTTTGGTTGACAACTGAGCATGTTAACTCTTCCACCCAGCGACTCCACTTGGAAGATGCTGGCATTTTACAAATGATGGAGCCAAGGCTGAGTGCTATCCAACTTGGATAAAGCTCTAAAAACACTCACCCGATCTAAATTCAGAGCTCTCTCCCTTTCAGTAAGATACCTGGGGGCGGGGGGAAGGGAGGAATCATTTTTCCTCAAGCATCCTGATTCAGGACTTTTTCCATTCTTTACCTCAATAAACCAGTGGGATCATCAGTGTCTGGTCTGATGTAGCTTTTAAAACAGAGAAGGAAGAGATTCATAGCAATGAAAACCTAGTTTTCCAAAGCGTTGCAATCAACCCTCTCACACTCCTCTTCACCAGATCCAAAGAAAACTAACAATAATGCATGCAAAGTGGTATGAGATTCATTATTCATTTTTTGCTTACACAAAACTTATCAGAGTGGTGGGGTTGATGGGACAGCTTTAAACATGTAAATAAACAAATGAGTCTATTAATACAACCAAGAAAAGAGAGAGTACTTAAATATGAGTCATCCACTAAGAAACTTGACCCAGATTGAGAGATGAGGGAAGCTTCCCTGAAAAAGTTGTATGTAAGTTGAGATCAAGTACTGAATAAAAGTTAAGGTTATAAATGAGTGCAGAAGCATGTTCCTGAAGGAGGAACAGCATGTGCAATGATTCTAGAGAGTTGAAAGGGTATCATGTGTTCAAAACCTAGTCAGTGGAAAAATGAAGAGTCAGGGATGACACAGGAGATCCAGGGAGATGGGTGAGCTGGTGCCTGCAAACCATCCATAATTCTTATTCTCTTAGTGATCAAGGAGAATAGGAATCATATTGTTGAATTAGTCTCTCAGCTACAGTGCAGAGAACCCATTGGAGTCACCCAGGAAGGATATATAAAAAATGGCCAGGGATAACTTGCCGTGTTCTAAGAGAGTTTGTTGGCTTGTGCCAGTGTGTGGTCATAGAGAAAAAGAGAAGCAAATACATTTGTTGCATATTGAAGAGGTCAAACCAGTGGGACTCCCTGAAAGATGAAATGAGAAGTGATGGAGATTAAGGTGTAATGCGTCAATTTTAGGTATATGTAATCCCTGATTGGATGAATGATGGTTCCACTTGCTGAGATGAAGAAAACCAGGCTTGGAGAAATCATGCATCTTGTGGGTTCTAGGACTGAGAGTCTTGTAGGACAAGAGGATGACAGGAGATACAGGTATGGGACTCAAAGACAAACATGTATGGAAGATATGAACTTAGGAATCGTTACCAAAGTAGTAATTAAGCCATGGGCATGGATTAAAAAATATGTAGAGAATGATGTAAAGGAAGAAGAGAAAAGGACCTAGGATTGAGTAGTTAAGAATGCCTTCCTTGGATGACCATGCATGGTGGCCCAGGACTACCATATATTTACTATTTTAATGTTCTCTTTCCTTTTATGGAACCTACTAGTCTGGTTGTCATGATTCTGCCTTTGTGAATATGTGTGACTGAAAACTTTACCCTGTTACCAATACCCACTGTTTGTGTCAATAGTGTCTAGTCACTTTAGCGTTTAATCGGTACAAGTCAACAATTCATGTACTGTGGTTGGAAAGGTTAGACTATACAAGTATAACTTCCTTTTCTCTGCAGTTTTAAGGACTATATTGTTGGCAAATTAAGGACATTGTCAGTAGAATTATGTGCCAGAGGAAGAGCAATAATGTTCTCGAGCATAAAATAATAATGATGTCTCTAACGTGACCAAAAGACTTTTTTTTTTCAACCATAGATGTATGATGGATTTGGGGCTCACAATCCTAACTCCAATCTAAGAACAATTATTTCTCATGACATGACCCTGCTTGATGTTCACCCTGATGAAGTGATCACTGAAGATAGGAGCGCTATAGCAAAGTGTGGGGAAGAAGCCAGATGGTGCCCAGCTATCAGAAAGGTCTTAAAGGTTTGTCTTAAAATGAGCAGTCAACTCTTCTCCGAGTCTTCTTGCAGCCACTTGGTTTTCTCTCTTACGATTCCAGATTTGCTGGCATAGAAACAGCATCTTTCCTGTAAAGCCAAACAAATACCTCCCTGCTCTGCAGCAAGTAAGTCTAAACCTCTTCTATTTTGTAATACTACTTCTGCTAAAGAATCTACCTGTTCTTGCAAATCTTGTGTAGTGCCTGATGAGGCCTGCATATCCAAGATTAGCTGCCTAGATAACTTGGTATGTTGCAGTTCCAA
>PVJH01012217.1:0-65195 GCA_004026705.1 Nesogale talazaci
GACAATAATGAGGACATATGACCACTTTTGATTAAAGATGTCCAGTGAATCTTCTGGTATTGTTTCTATAGCATTGATCATCCAATATATGAAAAAGAAAAGTGAGCTTATCATTAAATGAAAATGAAATCTGAGAACTTGAGAAATATTGACTATGTTATCGTGGTCTTATAGAAAAGTAGATTCTTCCTCAACACTTTTCAGTTATTTCTGTTATTAAGCCTTTTACTAAATATCATTCAATATGTACAAAGATATTTAATGATTTATGCTTATAGTGTTGCTTTCGTTAGGCAGACAAAAGACACAATGATTTTATTATGATGCTTTAAAAATACATTTAAGATGCAGTTTGCATCTCAGATTTTCAAAGTTGAAGTCCACAGCCTAAACTACCATCAGATTCTATCCCTGACTCCTTGATTTTCCCTCTCCAAGTTGTGGAGATCACCGTATTCCACAATACTCTGTCATCATCTTTCAACCATCCAGGCCATTGCTTCATCCACTTCCTTCACTCTGCCTTCTTTGGAAACTCCAATGTCTGGCATCTTGACTTTTGTAATTTCTCATAAAAATGGCCTCATACAGCATTGATCCTTGTGATTATCAGCATAATGTTCCATATCATGAGGTGTCTGGTACCTGGTTCATTGTTTACATGGTGGGATACAAATGACAAGATCTGCATTTTGAAAGCACCAGCCAAGTCTCTGGACCAAGGAAGAACTTTCTAGTGCATTAAAGAGTTACAGTCTCTAAAATTCAAAAGACAATGCCATCCTAAGGGGGTCATTATGAGTCAGAGTAGACTTGATGGCAATGTGTGTGGTTTGAGAATATATTTGTGTATAAAACCCAAGCTACTAGATCCATTGTGTATCTATAATGGTGCCAGTACCATGCTGCTTTAACTATTGCAATACATTTGAAGTTAGGAAATGAGAGGCCACTTACTCGATCCTTTGTTTTTTAAAACATTTTATTGGGAATTCTTACAATTATTATTACATAAATCCATAGATCAAAAATAACTATACAATTGCTTCCTCATAATTTTCAATACATTTAATTTTCTTCTTGAATTCCTTGACATCAGTCCCCCGCTCCCCCTCACTCCACCCTCTACAACCCTCTGATCCCGCAAAATATCATACCTTATTATTGGGGGTTTTAACCATATTTTACACCATCCCATGCATCCATTTACCTAAAATTCTGGTGCTTTGTTCCTTTCAAGTGGGGTTACACAGTCATCATTGCTATTAGTTCCCCTTCTCCCTGCTCCCTTCCCACTTCCTCAATAATTGTGACTCCGTGGATTGTTACTGAGGAGTTTATCTATCTTGATTTTCATGCATCAAAAGATACTGACTTTTTCTGTTAGAAATTAAGTTTAGATGTAGGCAGTCCCATACCAGATTCCCTCTCTTAGGCTCGTCTTCATTGATGTTCTACCTTTCTGACACATAAATTCCATTTTCAAGATAAATATGGCTCAGGTAAAACATAAGGGTGCCCAACTAGAAAGATAATAAATTAGGAGGGGAAAAGTAGTTGTGAGTCTCTTCCTTTGAATCAGACTTCCTAGAAATCTCATATATCATAATAAATAAATTGTATTTCTTAGACATGTGGCCGCATTATGCCAACTTTAGTCTATTTTCCAAGTAATATGTTAGATTACACTAGTAAGTAATGAAAGGCGATATTTCTGAATCAAATTGCATTTTTGAACTAATAAATAATTTTACTTCTTGGTTCACTGGTCTCATTTTAAAAGGGACATCAGGATATAACATGATCATATAAATCTGAAATATCAACCAATGGCAGGCCATATAGAATTTTGGCATTATATTTCCTTCTTCCTGATATTAATGCCATAGATACTAGCCCACTCCAAAGAAAACAATCTTACTATCAAGTGAAACGAGATGCTCTTTGCTTACATCTAAACCTTTACCTGGAATTATACCATGTCTTAGTTTGCTTCACATGTATGTATCTTAAGAACTAAACATTTCCTGGATCTTCAAATGAACAATTTTCTTGAGTTTTTGTACCTATACAATCACCCAGAAAGTGATTTTTGTACCTTAATTATAGCTACTGAGTCTTTGGTTTTTGTTTGTTGGTTTCATTTATATCAGTTTGTATTTTGCCTGGATGTTTAGTCTTCCGGAGCACTCTGGTGCCAGAGTGGGCTATGTTTGGAGTTCCTAAAAGCTATGTGATTCCACCAGCTACTTCATGGAAGAAGAATAAAACTCTGTGAGACTGGGAAGATATAGCACTGAGGAAACCTGAGGTTGGCGGGGGGAGTCTTCCTCTATCCTACCAGGTTCTATGAATTGGCATAAATGAACTCAGGCAGGGAATTTGTTTGGTATCTCTCCACTCCCCTTGTAACAATGGTGACTTGTTATTTTAATTTGTAGTTTACCTCTCATCCTAAGATTTTTGTCACCTTTCTTGATTTTTGCAAACATTTTTAAGTTGTAGCAAAGTACCTCCTAAAGTAGACTTCTTAGTTTCTTAGAAAAAGTCTAAGTTCATATGACTTAAAATTTGCTTAGTATGCTCAGATATTATCCCCTTACATATGATTAATAAGGGCTGAGCCCTGGTGGTGTAGTGGTTGTGCATGGGACTGCAGCCCACTGGGATGGAGGTTCAATTCCAGCTCACAGGAGCAAAGGCTGGACCTCCTACTCCCACCACCAGAGGGCAGTGATGCCTAAAAAAATAAACATATGATTAATAAATATGTAGAGAATGCAACTTGACAGCAAAGTTTATTTTCTATAGATTTTTTAAAATATATAATTTCCTTCTAATGTCTCAGTATCATCATGGGATATTCATTTCCCTGTTGTGTTAATTTATCTGAAGCAAGATTACTTAAGCAAACACTAAACAAAAACTACAATATTTTATTTTGCATTCATATCGTGGAAATTGTTTTGAACTACTTCTTTAACAATTTCATATTTTCATTCACTCTGGAATTTTCTTTGAATAGTTCAAAAGACTGGCATATTTAAGAATCTGAACTGATTTACTATTCACGTGATCCCCTCCACCCCTTTGCTCTCTGTCTTGCATGTGTGGTTCTTCTGACATCCTTTTGGTTGTGGTGCTACCAAGTTTACTCCAACTAATAATTTCACGGCCTCATAGGGGTTTCTTGGCTCTAATCTTTACAGGAACAACTCCCCCTCTAAGGTCCTTCTCCAATGATGCCCCTGTATTTTTTTTGGACCACCAGACTTTCTGTTAACAGATAAATCCTTTACTGCTTAACCTTTGCAGCACCAAATGAAGATGGAATAACTACTAAATATGGATGGAGATTGTCTACTTTGATCTTTTCCCTTTCACTATATATTAATGTAACTGCTAAATGAAGATTGAATTATTTTAGTTTTTAAATCACTCTCCTGAGCAATATCTTTCATCATACTGTAATCTCAAATACAATCTTATAAAGGCTATGATGAGCATAAAGAGTATCACTACAATGTCTTGCCTATTTTCAGATACCTGTCAAGGGCAACTGGTAATCACCATTACCAGATGAAGACTGAATTGTTATTAATTTGATAAAACCGTACATTTTACTTGAACCAGAAATGAAGACAGATGCTTCAGAAAAGTATACCTAACATAGAAAAAGATCCCAGGATTGATGAGCAAAATCCAGGGTGGTCTTTCAAAGTTGGTTCAGGCTTTGGAACACTCATGTATATGACACTAAGCACAACAAGAAATAACATGAAAAGGTAAAGGCATTTGGAGATGTCCTCACATGGGAAAATAAGTCGGCAGCGTAAAAAAGGGAAGGCAAGCAAAGAAACCAGTGCCCTTTCTGCCCGAGAAAGTGCTGTCTGATCATTTGACACATTGGACCTCACAGACACATTCTGCGAGGTGATTAAAAGATCCGGAAAGAGAAACAAACCTTGAGATGTTCAAAATGTGGAGATAGAGAAAGCAAAGGTCGGATGTCACTTCCAAATGTTTCTTTCAGACCAAAGAAGGATTATCCATAGCAGGTAGACCTAAAGAGAAAAGTACCATCTTTTCCAGACACTGAAGTCCAACTTCAAAAGCAAAGCAAGCAGAATTTTTTTAATAACGAGAAGATAAATGGAAATAAGTCTTGTAAGACCCTTATATGGTCCACAAAGAGATAAATTCCCTGAGTTACTATTTAGTATTTAATTGTTTCATATAGAGTAGATACTTGGTTTCATATCCAGAATACATAAAAACTCCTAATAGCAACCAAAAAGGTTACCAATTTGGGAGTCTTGGGGTGTGAGCTAAGGACTTAAATTGATGCTTGATATCATTCATTTTTGTTTTTGTTAGGTGCAATCAAGTTGGTCTGATTTATCCAGATCCTATACAAAAGAAAAAAAATACTGTTTGCTCCAGGTCCATCCTCTAAATTGCTGTTATATTTGACATTATAATTTTCATTGCCATGTCAATCCAACTCATTAAGGATCTTTCTTTGACCCACAATATATAGATGGATAAACAAAATATGGTATGCCCTTACAATAAAATATTTTTCTATAAAAAGGATTAAAATGTCAGCATATTACAGACTGCTGAATTAAATGCCAGTCATAAAGGACAAAAGTTATACGAATGCACTTAAGTGAAATATCTAAATAGGAAAATGCATACAAAAATTCACTACTCATTGCTAGAGGTGGATGGTAAGAGATGATAAGGCAATATTACTTAATGGGTTCTGAATTTCAATTGAGAGTGTTGAAAACTTTTGAAAATTAGTAACAGTGATGGTTGCAGAATATGATGGATATACTTAATATCACAGAATGATATAATTAAAAGTCATTAAAATACTAAAAAGGAAAATGAAAACTACATTGCTTATAAGAAATACTTAAAAGGATCCAGACAATTTAAAAATAAAATTGATTGTACATGCAAATAATCAAAAGAAATATGGCTTTATATAGAGTAGAATAGGAAAAAAAAGGAAAATAATTCTTAAAGATAAAAAGATATTTCATAATGGTGAAACAGACAATTGATATTTTGTGAAATAGACACTATTGTAAAATTTATAGAAACTCATAAAATAGCATAACGTAGGAAAATTAATAGGCACACTGGTAGATTGTAATATACATCTCTTGGTAATTGGTAGAAACCAAACTCAATTTCACTGCCGTTGAAATAGTACTGGAACTACCTCTGTAGATTTATGAGGTTAAAACTACATGAATAGAAGTCTCTTATTTCTTCTGGAAACAGGCTGCTGATTTCAAACTGCTGAATTTCTGAACAGCGCTCAAGCCAGTAAGCACTAAGCCACTAGGACAAGCAGCACAAAAGTCAGTAAGTATACATACAATTTGACAGAACAGTAAAAATGTTGATAAAACTGATAGATATGAATTACTGCCATAGGCATCTGAGAAATAATATTTTGTGAAGGGCACAAAAAAACACTTCTCAAACAAGACACCTTGGCTTCCTCGCTACAAAACTGACAGTTAGAATCTGCCATCTACCCTGTGGTAGGAAGATGAAGTTCTCTGCTCCCCTAAAATTTCCATCCTTTTTAACCCAAAAGGCTGATTTCCTTCTGTCCTGGAGGATACGTGGATCATTATTATGTTTACAGATACACTGAGGGAAATTTGTTATATTTTTCTCCTATAAGCAATAAAGGGCATCAAAAGAGGCTGTTGGGTACTCGTTTGTATATCTAAAAGATCAACTCTGACCCAGTGCAGCCTCCAGGCATTGAACAGTGATGACTTCAAATGCTACCAAATGCAAAGTCAGGCATCCTCTCAGAAATTACTTGTAAAAATCATGTCTCCACCATTTGTCCCTTTCCAAAGATGTTCTCAATCACAGCTTTGTTCCTTCCCTTCCTTGCAAAGTCAAATAAAAGTCTGTGTTTTTTTTTAATTGATAAAAATATTAAATGTCGCTACGTAGACCAAGAGCAACCCATAAAATGCTTTCTGACTCTTGTGAAGCATCTCCTTTCTCATTCTCCATTATCTAGTGCTGGTATTGAGGTTTTGTGTTTTATGGGGTTATTGTTCCTGGTTTCTTTTAGATGAAGGGTGGTTGTCTTTGTTTTGTATGCTTTGCTGTACAGAGAGTTCAGGATGGGTAAATCTATAGGGACAGTAACTGGGTGACTAATTTCATAGGTGCGTGGGTGTTATCATGATTGCTTGCCCTGCTAACCACCAGGTCGACAGCAGCAATCAAAGGCCGCTCCCTGGTAGAAGGCTGCGTATCTCTAACCCCAGAAAGAGTTACTCTCTCAGATACTGATGGGGCAGAACTACCCTCTCCAGTAGGGGCACTGTGATGCGAATACACTCAATGACAGAGAATTTGGAGATGAAGAGTATGGGAGGGAAAGTGAAGGGAAACGACACGTCAACCAGGAGTACAAGAAAGAACAAAATGTTCCAATCTTGACTGTGGGGATTGCACTGTTCAATGCAATTGATCTATTGCATTGGATGATCCGTTAATTATACCCCAATAAAGCTATTTTTTTGAATATGTGGCATAAGTTTATAGGTATTCAAAACATGTGTGCAGAAAAGAGAGTCATTAGAGATCAGGATATTTTCCTATTAGGTAGCACACTGTATTAAGAGAAAAGAAATTAACCATTATATCATAAAATATTTTCAAAATCAGAAGCATGGTAAAGATCTTGTTTCTTTCAAAAGTTGATTATGTGTGAGAAAAAGAATGCACATTTCTTGAAACACTGTTAGAATCATCTATGTACACTTCCACCACTGTTGATTACACCACAAAGAATCTCAAATTTAAAACTGAAAATCGGCATGTGAGGTCATAAAAACAAGGTCACAAAAGTGTTAGTCGAATGCTAACACTTATAACTTCAGAACTCACAGTGGCACTTCATCATATTTAACAGAGATAAATTTCCAGTGTTCAGGTCTCATGAAAAATTCTTGGTTTGAATTGCTGCTAACATGAAATACAGCTTTTCCTCGGGAATAATAATGAAATGGCAATAATCTACTCAAAAATGCTGCTGGATTTGTGTCATCTCAGATCCCAAATGTCCATCTCTTGTGATTTGTTGCTCCAATAACTAAATTATTAAGCTCATCCTATATCTAGTGGAATTCATAATCAAATTTGCCCTGACAATAGGCTAGAAGAGGATTGTTGCTATCTAGTGGGGCAAATTGAAAATCTTATTGTGTGCTCAAATCATCATTTCAAAAAGGTGAAATAAAATGGATTAGTAATGACCAAGTAACTGAAGTGCTAGCTCATTAAACAAGGCAATCATACTTTATCTTATTCAATTTTAAGGATCAAATTAGATCACCAGGCAAGATTCTTAATTGCTAGATAATAAATCAATTCAAAAGGAAGATTTCTTTCTCCTTTATGTTCGCTTTTTTTCAGAGTTCAAAGTACAGTTACAGAATTAAAGGGTATCTAGGGAATAGAAATATTTTAAACATCCATCATTCTTGTATATACCTTCCCAGCTTCATTTTTATTGATATGCACCTTCTCTATTTCTGCCTTATAATGTGCTTTCCCTCATCTTTCGTGCATATCCAATGTATAGTCACTCATTGAAAGCTGCATGAAAATCTGAGGTTGTAGATATGAATAATTGATACTTTGATAGAAATATAGTATAAATGGCATTCACAAGGATTATGTTCTCACGTCTGATATAAAAACTTTGGAAACTACTTGCCTTCAGGGTTCTTGATTATCTCAAACTATAATACTGCACAGTTACAATGAGAAAGTGGTACATTTAAGAACTGTGAAAGATTTATTTTTGAAAATATCAGAGAAGGAAGAATTGTGGGCTGCTAAACAATCATACAGAGGGGCAAAAAAGCATCCCACTCTTTTTGCTATTATGTAGTTTGAAAAGTTGCAGTAAATCTTCACTCTGGCCACCATCCTATTTTATTTCACTCTAACTATCATCACTTTTACTATGGAATGCTTTATGGGGCACTTTAGCCCTCAGCACTTTTGCTAAGCGCTTGTACGGATACCTCGGGATCTATGAAGCATTTTAACCAGTTTATTCTTTGCTTTCAGACCATGACGAAAACCTATTATCATGGCTTTAAAGAAGAATATTTGCCCATAATATACCAAGAAAATCCTTATTTTAATCACATTTTAGAATATCTCTCCCCATTCTATCATAATAGAATTTCTGGGAGAATAATAATGACCCAAAAGAAGGTAAGAAAGTTATTGCCTGGAAAGAGTACCTCCCTTCTTTATGTTGCATCAGCACCAGTGAAGAGCAAGTAGCGTACACGACCATTCTTTGGTGCTTGGTAGCTGGTCCTGCAGTTAATCTAACAAGACTCAAAGAGAAGCGTGCAGACAGAAACGCCCTCCATGCCAATGTCCTCTCAAATCTTTATTTCACTCAAAACCCCCACTTTTGTAAGTATGAAAGAGGACATTTCTTCAGGGAAAATCCAAACTTTTCACAGACTTTTGCCAAAATGTCACCTTTCAGGTTCACTAATCCAGTTTCCATTCTGATGGCTGTAAAGATGCCTGTCTTGTTGATTTCTTTATATCTCCGCGTCAAGGGCTATACTCGGTACAGAATGGAAGGTCAATAGACTTACATACACTGAATGACTCAATCAATAGCTTTGAGCTATTATAAGAATTACCTTGAACAATCAATTAAATATGGAGTGATTTGTGACTTTGCATAGACTGTTGCCCTCAATTAAGCATTAAGTTCTTGCCATACCTTGGAATAATGATACTTGAACTCTAACATTCATTAGATATTTGAACTCTAACATTCATTAGTCAACTGTAATCTATAAGCTATGTGTGGCCTACCAATTATTTTATAAATAAAGTTTTGTTGGAATGTAGACTCAATTGTTCATAGCTGTTTCCATATGCTATCAAGAATTTGATTTTGTACTCTTTTCCATGTGTCCAAAGATTATTTTATGATGCAAACACTTAAAATCTCACTTGTTAACATCAAGACTTGTACTTATCCTGGGCATATAGATCTGGTAATCTCCTCCAGAAAGTTCATTGCCACAAGAAATCCTAAGGATCATTGTCTTTTCCTTAAACACATGAAAATGAGTTGGAATCCATTCATAGCCAACCCTGCTTTTTGCTTTTGACTCTATGACAAAATTGGTGATACTGATGTACATTTATAATGTAAGAAAAAAGTTTTGCATGAAATTTACTTATACTGAAATTCATTCAGAGTGCTAACCCAAATTCTGCAGAAGAGGAAACTATTCTGTCATCCTGAAAAAACCAAGAAGACATAAGTCAAGGGAACCTCCTGTAGTTTTACATAAAAGGGCATTAACCAGGGCAGGGGGAAGGCACCAGGTCAGTAATTTTTCACATGATGACAACTCCGCCTGGGACAGGGTTTTCAGAACCTTGTGACAACTGCTTTGTGAAGTTCTGTTTTCTAAAATAGAAGCGCATAGATTTTGATAGATAAGAAGTGAATGATGAAACACTGGAAAGAATAAAAGAACCAGAATTGTAAGAATGCTGATGATGTGTGGGTTCTAAAAAGCATAAGTGGAGAAATCAGAAAATGCTTCTAATGACACAAAGGACACTGTCTGCAACCTTGTTGAGCTTGTTAGTTTCATACAAAGAAAGGTGCAGTTCAACAATCATTGCATGTTCCCTGACCTTCCTTCTGTTAATCTCTAAACTGAGCCGCTGCTTAGGATGAATGTGGGGTCTTGAAATAAGGCACCTCAGCTCACCATTTCTGGTCTAAGAAAATCAGCTCATCCTATCCTAGGTTCTTCCTTTTGTTTCACATGATGATCCTGATGTCTCCCCACATTGGCATCATGCCTTCTATCCTAGTATTAAATGATACAAATCTGTTCTTGAGATTTACTCAAATGATATATTTAAAATCATTTTGGACCCTTGTGGACTACTGATTTTCTTCAACTTGAACTTTAATTTACATGTGAGCAATCCATGGTCAGTTCCATCAAAGAATAGCTGTCTTCTCAAAGTAGAATTTATCAGATTCACAGACATGAAGTAAAACCTTTGACGACCTGAATAGGGACTTGAGTCAAAATGGGAAGAAGAATTTGGAAAAGTATATTAAAGATCAGAACATGGACTTTTAGAGGTATGAACCAAGGGAAATCAAGAGTTGTCAAAAATGAAATGGAAAGGGCTAAGCCCCGTTGTGTAGTGGTTGTGCACGGGACTGTGGCCCACTGGGTTGGAGGTTCAAATCCAGCAGCAGCTCTCCAGGAGCAAGGCTGGGCCTCCTACTCCCACCACCAGGGGGCAGTGATACCCCCCAAAAATGAAATGGGAAACAATGATCAGTATCCTAGGCATTAGTGAACTGTAGAAGAGGGCTACTGGCCATTTAGAATCAGACAATCACATGGTTTCCTTTGCAATGAAAAGCCAATTCAAGAAGAATGAGATTATATTCATAGTCAAAAAGAACAGCTCGAGATCTACCCTGTAATACAATGCTGCCTGTGATAGGATAATATCTATACACATATAAGAAAATCAAATCAGTGCAATTATTCTTCACAAATCTCTAATGCTGGTGGTGAAGAAGTGGAAAATAAATGGCTTTTGAAATGAGAAAGTTGGAAACACAGAGGCAGGAGCAGCGCTTGGGAAATATGGTCTTGGTGCTGGAAACAAAGCTGGAGATGGCAGGATTATAATATTTCAAGAACAACAGCTTCATCATGAAGATCTTTACAACTGACTTTGCCAGAAGAAATATGTAATAAGGCAAGTTTCCATTTCTATAGACTAATTTTCATCAGGATTTGTAGAAAGGCTTTATGGAAAATATTTGTGCAGGTATGAAAACCCTTATAAAGAAAGGAACACCTCTGGTGGGAAATTTGTTGCTCAATAGTAGCATATAAGTAACTTATTTAGAATTAAAAAAGCAAAAGTTATAAATTTTAAGGGAGACAATGCTAAAAAAAATTAAGTCTTCTCTGGGCAAATTCATTTATATTTCCAAATATATTGGTCTGATTGTGCTGATGTCTTGCCTGAATTCCTGCGTCAGTTCCCTTTAAAATAAGGCGGGGACACAAATGTAGATGTCTCGCTCAGTAACTTAGGGAAGATTGGTTGGTTGGTCATATAACTCAGGGGCAACAGAAGTCTGACAGAAAATCTAGAGTCAGGTCTTATCGCTTAGTAAAACCTTTTATGTTATTTTACACAGATTTTTGCCTAAGAGACAAAGAACCCATCTCATTTTGTGAACCACATTTCACTCTTGGGAGTACATTTCTTGTGGTTGTTTGCATCCAAAATAATCTGATGGGGACAGAGCATGTCAGGCGCATCATTCTTGGAATCCCTCCCACCTCCAGGATCCCTAATTACTCAGTATCCCCATTTGCTGAAGGTTGCCCTCTTAGATATCTTCTCCTTTTATACTTTTCCCTCCATAAGGATCCTAGAAGTTAATAGAAGTTCCCCCTTTGGGTTGCCGAAACCAGAAGTCTTTACAGAAACTGATGCCTCATCCCTCTCTCCATCCCCCCAGGGAAGCAGCTATTAGGTTTAAACTCTTAGCCTTGTGGTTAACAGCCTGACAAGTATCCCACTACACACCACTAGGTCCTCTGTACAGCATCACCTTTATTAGAGCACCTGTTTCCCTCGACTCTTGGACACGTGCTTTCTCCTACACTCCTCTTGCCCCCGTCCTTCATGGCATCATGTTAAAATGTCAGTCATATTGGACTACTCCTCTACTCAGAACAATGCTGTCATTTTTATCTTGGGCACTAGTAAAGTCAAGACCTTTTACACCAGACAACTTCTTTCAAGCCCTGGGCATCATTACAGGTTTTACAATTCTGTCAACTTTCCTGATCTACATTTGTATAAGTGTTCCATCCACCATTTCTCCTTCTCAACATCCTCTCCTTGCTTCAGGTGTTTGCACTGGCTGCTCGAGGCCTCCACAAGCCACTAAAACATATCCCCTTACATGGGTGCATTGCCATCTTCTTTATGGTCTTCTCTAAAAATCATTTTTATGGCCTGATATAAGATCATTTTCTCTAACTATCCTTTTCGAAATTGACTCCTCCCACCATGATAGCTCACACTTTCAGCTCCAGCTGATAATCAACATTGGAAGGTTCAAATCCACCTAATGGGAACTAAGAAGACAGTTGAAAAATCGCCATTGAAAACTTTATGGCACACACTTATACTCAACATACACGAGGCCACGTGAGTCAAAATCATTTGAGTACCGACTGGGATGCCCTAATATCTACCACTCATCTCGAGGTAAGGCATTCCAATGGTGTAGGGGTAAGCATTAGGCTGTGAACCTCATGGTCAGAAGTTTTAAACCACCAGCAGCTCAACGGCAGAAAGCAGTGGTTTTCTACTTCCATGAACAGTTACAGTCTCAGAAGCCCACATGGGGCGGCAGGGAGAGAGTCATAGTGGCTCAAAGACAGTGAGCTTGGGGGCTTTTGGAGAGATAAGCAGTTTCTAGATGAAGCCTTCATGCTTGGGAACCTAGAAAGGAAGTGAAAAATAAGAGTCTCAAGGAGATGCAGTGACACAGTGGTCGTAACTAGAAGCTCACACAGATCAACTCTTGTGAGGAGGATGCAGGCCGAGGCAACCCTGCATTCTGCTGCAGTCATTCATCACACCCTGACAAATTCTGTAGACTTTTCTAATCTGCAGTCAGGTATGTGTTTCAATCATGGTCCTTTCTCTGCAGCGGGAGTCCCATCATCAACAATGATAGATTGATCTGCCACCAATCAAGCTTTTGTGAGGATTTCCTTTGTTGTCTAGAATTCGCCTTCATGACCTTGAATCCTTTGAGTGGCATTATACCCTAATGCCATAGGGTCTCGCTGATCTGAATGATTTTTCTTTGTGCTGTTTCTGATTTACTTAGGAAGTTCCTAAAAAGATATGCTTGGATGCAGATCCTTTTCCTCCTTTAGAACAGCATGCATTTACTTTTTCAAAGCTCTCTGCTCAGCATCAGAGTGTATGCACCCTAAGAGCAATTAATTATGTACCTAACTTTATTGCCAGAACCTAGGAAATGATAGACAGGAGAGAAATATGGGTTGGGACATTAATAGCACAATGATTAAAAATTCTCAATTATCTTTGCTCAGTTTACTCCTCCCGTGCTATTCTTCCTATCCCTTGAAAGACTGAAGATTATATGTACCCAGAAGGTGGCTGGACACTTCTTGGCTGCCTGGGGATACTCTTCCACTCTTTCACTGCTTCATGAATGGCCAGTCATCACCAACACCTCCAGGTAGTGTTTCTGATGCTTTTTTCAGAAGCCTATGTAGATTTCTATCACTGCGTGCAAAATGTTACTGCAGGGATTTGCTTGCTCGCCTGTCCCCTCTCTCAGCCTTAAGCTCATGGAGAGATGCAGAATGTAGTTGAGCAGCATGCAAACGCAGAGGCTTTTCACCCTCTAGCTAATTTCTGCTCAAAGAGATAATATATATGCTAAAATGTCTGGATGCCTAAGTATTCAGAAATTTGGGAATATATAAATGTGTAGGAAGGGGGATAAAAGGGTGTCGGCTACATAAAAACACAAAGCAAAACAAACCAAAATAAAACAAATAAGAAAAGAAGAACACCAGAATGCTTCACCATGAATTCTCACTTAGAAAACAAAATCACACACATTTATTCAATGAGTAATTCCTTGAACACTTGTTGATAGGCTATTTGGGAGTGGTAACTATAGCCGGGTAGTAAGATGAGAAGGAGATGAAGAACCAACTGCCGACTTCTACTGAACTCATATTATGACCTGAAATAAAGCTTTGTAAGACTTAAGCCCAGATCAACTTGTGTTCTTCTACTCAATCTGATATGATTGCCTACGAAGGAATCATTCCTATGAAGAGAAATTAAATAACTCAGACATTTATTTATTGCACCAATTTGTTAGAAGCAGGTAGTTGCTGAAACATCCCTTAGGAAAATTTTATCACTCAATAAATTAATAATCTCACCATTTGGATACAATTTTTTTATTTAGGTATTCTTATCTAGGTGGTGTGAAACATGGATTTCTAATCTTGTTATGTCAGCTTCCTTTGCTCTATTTTACGTGAATAAGTTAATAACTTTCACACATATCTTTGAGATGCCTATTCTGTGTTATTGAGGTTTCTAGCCACTGAGGGTCTCAATAAAAGACTCAACCTGAGATCATGGTAACAAGGTAACATGTTCTTACAATAATTTTCTTCTTGCTATTAGTGTGAGACAACCTCTACTCTCATGGATTGCATTCTGTTAGAAGGACACAGACAATAAGGGGCTGTTACAATATATATGCATAAAACTTCAAGTGATAATAGGTACTATCAAGACAAAGTTGGGTTAAGGCTCTTAGATCACACAGGTCTATGCACATTGGAGGAATTGGAGAATATTGCTAATTTTGATGAAAACATTGAGAACCAGCTCTGTCTTATTACATCTCTCACTTAAGTCACCCACTGCAGCCCAGATAGCAAAGAGCAATGAAAGATGCAACTTTCAGAGAGGCTCAGAACAGGAGAAGATTCTGCAACAGGCTCAGGCTACCACAAAAATCGCTCTGCCACTTGGGCCTGAGTGATCTTCCAACTATGGCCCACAGACCACATGCGGCCTACCAGTACATTTACCCAGCACACTGAGTGTGTTTGCTGTCGCTGCCATCTGTCCTGCTTTAGTAGCCAACTCATCCCGGGTCCACAGTGAAAATGTTCATAGTTGTTTTCGTTTTTAACTGTAGTCCTGCCCTCCAATGGTTTGAGGGACAGTGAACTGGCTCGCTGTTTTAAAAGTTTGAGGACCCTAAATAGTCTAGATAATACAATGACACTTGAAGTATCAGTGGCAGATGTGTTGGGCCTGCAGAACACGACCAGTGTCCACTGGGCATGCTCAAAAATCCAAGCTCCAGGCCAAGAGATAGTGGTATTCCTATGTGGGTGGTATACCTATATTGGCCCCATCTAGGCCAGGTGAGCTTAACTCAGCCATTGGGATCACCCAGAACTGTGGACCACATTTCCCAGCAGTGAGCCTGAAAAAGTCAGAATTCAATGCCCACAGCCCCTCTCCTTTTTCCCAAGCTGCACTTCAGTGGGCTGTGCAGCAATCTCCTCTCTCCTCAGGACGCCACAGGCGGATGTGCATTGGCCTGAGAGTGCCTGTATAACATATGAAATTTCTAATATCCTTTGTAATGCTCACTGGGATTCCAAACCAGGTTTAAGAATGAATTCTTTCTCTCACAAAGACAAGGACCAAAGTGTTTCTCATCTGACTTCATATAGAGATGCAGTTTGGAATTTTTGGCAGTCCTTTATTCATGGATGTAGGAGAAAAACTCTTCCATCTTCTGCAAACAGTTATCTCCACCTTTGAAAAACTGTCCCTGGCCAGTCACTGGACCCTCGTAGAGACTCCATGCCTCACCATGGACCACAGATCACCACAATAATGAAACCTAAGCTGCCCATCATGAAGTGGGTGTTGTCTGACTCACAGAAGCATCCAGCAGCTCAACTTGCTGCGTAAAAGTGGTGTAAACGAGACTTTGCAAGAGCAGGACCTGAAAGTCCTGCATTAAGAAGTTGCCCCGATGCCTATGGTCTCTACTTCTGTCACAGTACAATTTTTTCCCATTCTTGACTTATGACCTCCTGGGGAGTTCCTTAGGATCAATTCACTAAGGAAGAGAAAATTCATGCTTCATTTACTGCTGGTTCTGCACCATATACAGGAACCACTTGCAAGTGGAGAACATCAGCATTACAACCCTTCCTGGAAGCCCCCAGAAGAATCTTGGTAAAGAGAAATCCTCTCATGGGAAGAACTTCAAGTGGTATAACTGGTCTTTCCATTAGCCTGAAAGGAGACATGACCAAATGTGCACTGTCTACTGATTCATCAACTGTACCTAAAGTTTGGCAAGGGTGGTTAGGGACTAGGAAGGAGCATGATTAGAAAATTGGTGACAAAGAGAAGTGAAGACTAGGTATATGAAAATAATTTTATTTCTGGGCCAAAAAAAGTGACTTCCTTTGTGCCTCACATCAGTGCTCAACAAAGGGTTACTTTTGTAAAGGAGGGTATTAAGCATCAAGTGGATAACAAAGGGTCCAGGAGTAGCACTGCAGTTCTCAGCCATAATCAGCATCTCTAACTCCTTCTCCACCTGCACATAGCATATGGTGGCACCAGGCCTTCTCAAGACTTCTCACAGAACCTCACCTACCCCATCTTCACTGTTCTGCTGATACCACAGTCAATCAGACGGTGGGGAGAGAGCATGGGCTCCTTTAGACATAATTATTTCTGTCCCAAAATTTTTTTAGCAAGGGATCACTTTATTGACGTGTTCTCTGACTTTCCTCATCTTCTCCTGGGCACACAAGTCCACCTCCTCCTTATTCTCCTTCTTGCTCACACTCTCTCTTACTTTGACTATTCTCTCCTTACTGTGGGCTTTTTTCCTCTCACCCTGCCCCCATAATCATCATTCATTCTAAGCACATGGGCAGGTTATTAACTCTAATAGAACCTGTTAATTAAAATCCACACTCTGGGTCTGCTTTCCTTTTATTCCCATGCTAACAGGTATGATAAGACATCCCATGTAAAACAGTCATTCTCATTTCCACAATAACTCCTGTCATTACCCAAGGACCATATGAACAAAATGGCCAGGCTGGCAGGTATGGAGGTTATTCCTTGACTCAGAAATATAGAGCACATAATCACCAAAGCTGATTTAGCTACTTCCACCTGCATTGCCTAATCTGCCAGAAGCCAACACCAACAATGAATCAAAAATAGGTGATCATTTCTTCGAGAGATTGACCAGAAAATAGTGAAAAAGAATCAATTATATCTTAGCAGTGCTTTTTCTTAACAGAATAGAAACTTATTCTGGATATGGCTATATATTTGATTTAGACAATGTTTCTACCAAAACTAAAACCATTGGCCTTACAGACTATCTTATCTGCTGTCATGGTATCTGATAGAGAATATTTGTAATGGACCCATGCTTATGAAATCCACTGGACTTACCATGTTTCCCAATGTCCTGAATCAGCTGCCATTATAGAATGATGGAATGGAATTCTAAAGTATAATTATCGTGTTAATTAGGTGGCGTTATCTTGCATGCTTGGTCAATGATCTCTGAATGTGCTCTAAACCAGAGTCCATTGTTTAGTGCTCTTTCTCCAATAGGTAGGGTTCATGGGTCCTGAAACCAAATGCAGGCAAAAGAGTGACACTCATGATTGCTCCTGATGACCCATTTGCAGTATGTTTGCTTCTTCTCCTTTTGACTCTATATTCTTCGTGTCTGAAGATCTTTGTTCCAAAGAGAGGGAGACACAGCACTTATTCCACTGAATTGGAAGTTAAGAATGCCTCCTGGGCATTTTGGACTCCTCACACATCTGAATCAACACACAGAAAAGGTGTTATTGTCTTAAGAAGTGTTATTGATCCAAATTATCAAGGGGACATTCTATTGGTATTGCACAATGGTAGCAAGAATAGTATGTCTGAAATCCTGTAGATTCTTTGAGTTGTCCCTTAGTATTACCCAATTAATGTGATTAGAGTTAAAGGTAAGCTACAGCACACCAATTCTGAGATGACTACTAATGGCCCAGATTCTTGAGTAATGAAGTTTTGGGTAACTTTGTTAGTCCAGGTAGACTCTAGAAACAAATTCAGAGACCCTCATATGTGTATAAGAAAGGGCTTGATATAGAAGAGCAATTGAATGTTGAGAAAGCATCCCCGCACAGTTCAGCTCAAGTCCATGGTTTGATATTAGCTCATATTTTGATAATCAATCTGCAAATTCCTCTTTAGGCTCACACAACACAAATAATGACATCAAATGCAAGAAGATAATAGGTCAGAGGTTTGAAAGTTCTGTGGCTCCAGTGGCAGTGGAAGCATCTCAGCACTGGCAGGGGTCTCCATGTGGTTCTTCCAGCTCCAAGGCTCTGGCTGCATCAGGATAGCTCTATCAGGCTCTATGCCAGCAATGTCTTGAAGGGAGTGAGCACATGTCCCAACTCTATTGGGCTAGTCATCTCTGTGGTGCCTCCAAATGAGGTCATCAAGCTGTGACCTGATTGACAGGCTAGGCTCCACCCCTTCACTCTCAATACACTCAAACTGACAGCATATTATGTAACTAACACAATCACCCACCAAGCAAAGAACCATTACCAGCTGAAGTACTAATTGAGGGCAAAGATAATATAGACTAAGTCGTCAAAGAAGGTAATTCTAAATTCCACCTCTGATCATGTGAATGTCTGCAGATATGAGAACTGGAATTGTTACAAATATTTCTTCTTTGTGTATATGCTTTAAATACTTTTCTTTTGCTCACTTTGAAAACATATGGATGGTCACTGTGTGTTTTTAGTTGTACACAAGTTAGTTCTATCATATTCGTCACAAGTACACTTTTTTATTGTCTTTGGAGATTATCTGTAGTTTAAGAATATGTGAGCAAGTGTCAAATTAACAATGATTAGTTTGTAATAGATCAATTTGAGTGGACCGTGATTTACCCATGCTATGATCTAACAACATTTGGTCCACTCCATGAAGGGATCTTCTGTAAAGCAATCAAGTAGTTGAAGAAAGGTTTGAGTAGAGTCAAAACAAAAGAATATTAAAAAGTTGCTACCATGAAGTCAATGGTGACTAGTAAGCAGAACTGTCCCATGAGTTTTCTAAAGTGGAAGTCTTTATGGAGGTAAAAAGTTCTGTCTTTCTCCCAAGGAGCACTGTGTAGTTTCAAGCTTCTGACCTTCTGGTTAGCAGCCCACGGTGTAACCTCTACGACACTCAGGGCATTCCACCTCCTTAATCTCATCACAGCCTTGATACAATTGCAGGTGGTTTCACTAAGGGTGGGAACTCCTGCCAGTATGGATTCACACTGTGCAGAAGCTGTCTCACTTCTGCTTGTCTGGACTCAGCACCTGGATCTGATTCACAGACCTCCTGTTACAGTGCTGCCTATCCCAGCAAATCTATGGTCTGCCATGCTTGGATTTGTTTGACTGACCTTGATAAATTCATCCTTGTATCAACCAACCTGTATTTTCCAGCTGTACCTGCCTGTTACCTGGTTTGTGAGCTTTTGCATGACTTGAGATAGGAGAAGACTCCAGCATACATTTGACTCACAGACTTGAACTGGACTGGAATTATCCACGTCTACAACCATGTGAACTACAGCATCTTTGCATGCACTGCTTGAGTCTGAAGAGGAAGGTATGGTTCAGTAGAGGTCATAGAGGATAATATCAGACTTATTGACTCAATATGGACTGGGCTGTGAGATTTTCTCGATATATATAAGACATAAAGCACTTTGACATAAAGCTCTCTCTTACACACAGAGGAGTGTGCCTGGATTTGTTTCTGGAGTCAGTCTGTCCTTACACAAAACTGGAGCATAAATTTTGTTCAGTAATAAAGATGAAAGCAAGTAGGAAGTATAGTTAAAAGTAAAATAACACTATTTCCAAGTAATTCGAGCTAATTTTAAAGAAAAAGAAAACTATCTCATAACCCTGGGCTTGGTCTACAGGATAGGATCTAAGATGTAGTTTAAATAATATCTCTATATTGTTCCTTTTCTATTTTTTCTAAATTATCCTGACTATGTCAGAGGGTTGATGAAAGATGGATTTTATGATATAGGATATCAAAGCTACAGAATAAACAAACTCGGAATTAGAATTAGTACCTTGATAACATATATTTGACTTACAGACAACTAAGGTTGCTGTCGTTAGGTGTGAGAATGACCCAATACAAGCTTCTGCACCTTCTTTAAACAGTTGCTATGTTTGAGCACATTGTTGCAGTTACTTTGTCAAGCGGTCTCATTTTAAGACTGACATGTGGTTTTTTTGCTGTCTATTTCATCAAACATATATTTCTCATAGAATAATCTGCTGAAAATTTGTCCAAAATATGTGAATTAAAGTCTTACCAACCCAGTTTTTAGGAAACATTCTTTCTGTACCTCCTCCAAGAAACATTTGCTTATTCTTCTAGCAAGTCATGGTACTTACAATATTCCTTGCCAGCATCATAATTGAACATGCAACGATTCCTCTGTACTTTTTTCCTCTGTACTTTTATTGACAGCTCACTATATATATATACACATACATATACACACACATATATACATACATACACACCAATGCTTAAACCAGGTGCTAATTAGTCCTCTCCTCAATATATTTGTGATTTCATACTTCAAAAAGTTCTTTTTCAGCACACATGTGCCCAAAGCAGTGGGTCCTAGGCTTTCTTGACAGCTATTTTCATTATATTGCTGGTGGATCCAGGTAAAATGAAACCCTTGACAGCATCAGCATTTTCCTACAAGTATTATATTATCTATTGGTAAAGGTGTGAGGAATTTTATCTTCTGACATTGAGGGCTGCATTAGTAAATGCTTCATATCCTCTCAGGTTTGACAAGCAACGTTGTGTGAGCTGCACACCACAATTCTTAGTGAGTCTTCCTCCAAATCTGATGACTTATTTTCAAATATTTTGTTCAGCATTGATTGAATAAATGTGGTGTGCAGACATAACCCTGACACATATATTTTCTGATTTCAAAACATCCCTTGTTCTGTTTGAATGACATATTTGGCCCAAGTAGAGATTCCACAGGCGCTCAAGTGGAAGTGTTCTATGTTTCTCAGGTTTCAAAATACCATCCAGAGTTTGTCATGATCCACACAACTCAGTGACTTTTCATAGTGGATAAAACATAAGTAAACATCTTCCTAGTGTTTTCATTTTTAGTCAAGATGCATCTGATATCAGAAATGACATTCCTAATCCTCTTTTGAATCCAGTTTGACTTTCTGTCAGCTCTCTGTAAATATAGTTGTTGCATTTTTAAATTATTATCAAAATTTTATTTCTATTTGGTAGTTTTATTAGATAATGATAATATTTTTGCATTATGTTGGATTATCTTTCTTTGGAATGGGCAAGAAATACTTATCTTCTGCAGTCAATTGCCCAGGTATATGTCTTCAAAATATCTTGACATTCTGGAGTGGAATGCTTGCAATGCTTCATCAGCTCATTGAAACATTTTAATTGGCATCCAGTAGTTCCTTGTACAGCTCTTATGCCTTAAGTACAGCTTTGTTTCTTTCTTAAATATCATTAATTCTTGATCATACGCGCCTTATTGTAATGTTTGAATGTCATCCAATCTTTGGGTGCATTGACTATATGTTTTCCAGTTTCTTTAGATGTTTCCTGCATGATTCTGTATTTTCACCAGAGAGCAGTTCAGTACTGAAACTAAATTCTTGTTATTTTCTTCAATTCCATCAATTTGAAATACGCTGAGCATGGTCTCCCTCTTCTTTTCTTCTTTTGTATTTTTCCCAAGTCTTTGTATATTTCATTCTGTTTTGCTTTGCATTTTTGAAATGACTTTTGAAATATTCTGCTCTCCCCTTTGTGACCTTTAATGTTAATTATATTTTGCCTAATTTTGAAATTAGTAAATCAGTCTCTACTCTAAGCATATTCTTTAGCATATGGATCCTTGTATCTTTTAAATCACTGAAAAGGTTTTGCATCTTTTCTTGCATGATGTAGGTTAAATAAAACCCTATACACCTGTCCCGACCCCCCTGCACATTCCATTTTAAGTCATAAAGATGGTGATGAATTTGCTCATAATCTGAGGATTGCCTACAAAAAGAAGGACATTTGATACTTCTACATGCAAAAGTTGTGGGTGCAGTTTTTTATTGATAACATTGTGGATTAGTAATATATACAAACAATTTATAGCTATATCCTTCTGAATGTAATTACTGGACCTTTTTCCTAATGTGATGAAAATGGTAAAGTTAAACATGGAATAGCAGTAAACCAATTAATTCTTCATAAGGATCCATCAGTTTAAACAGAGAAAAAAATTGAAGTTGTCAAGAATTTCGCCTTGCTTGAGTCCAAATCATTATTTTGGAAGCAGTAGTCAAGAAATCAAATTATGTGTCACATTGAGAAAATATGTGGCACAAATCATCTTTAAAGTGCTTGAGAGTAAGGATTACACTTACAGCCATAAACTACATATATACAAACTATATGTAACATATATTAAGGAGCACGCATGGTGTGATTGTTACATACTGGGCTCTAATCCACCAGCTGCTCGGAGGTTTTTCCAATTTCATAGAAAAAATCTCAGAAACTCACAGGAATCATTCTACCCTATCCTACAAGCTTGTTGTCCATTGTATGCAAAGCACATTTGTACATTTGTTGCCATCATCATTCTCAAAGCATTTATGAACTGACAACAACTTGGTGACAGAGGTTTGGTTTAGGTTTCATACCATTTTTGCCATATATAATTTCTCCAGAAGAAAGTCCTAAAGGACTTTTCCATGTTCTCCTTTCTATTAAAAGAGGATAGCAATGTTTCTGGGTTTACTGTCAGCAATCATTGAGTTGATTCTGAGTCCTGTTGGGATTTTGCAGAGGAGGACATTGCTCTAGGGCTTTCCAGGGTGATATTTCAGAAGCAGATCTTCAGACCTGTCTTCTAAGGAACCTCTGTGTAAATATGAACCCCAAATTTTTGACTAGTAATTGATTTCTTTCATTTTTTTCACACCTGAGGATTTTTGAGGAATCTATTCATTTATAAATTCAAAAGCATCACGATATTGGGTTGCATCTCTATGTTAATAATTTCAACACTGGATTTATAGTGAATTTTCTGATATTTTTTATTTAGAAAAATATTTTTGTATTTTCTAAGTTTAATTCTAAAGTTATTCATAATTACTCTGGACATTGAGTTATTTTCCACATTAGAATGCACATCTATATTACAGATTATTTATAGCCTTGGAGCTGAGGTAGAACTCACAAGAGAGAAAAATCTATAAACTATCAATTATAGTCAAATGTATAGAGAAATAAATTAAACAATTTAAATATTAAAAACTGTGGACAATATAATGTATCAATCCACATTGCTTCACCATGTATTTGATCAAATAAACCACCCATAATAAAGGATGGGCAGCCTAATTCAATAGCAATGAAAGCAGCCACTGAAATCCTTATGGAACCTAGTTCTACTTTGAATCATTTGGGATTGCTATGATTCAGAAGCCACTCAATTATGAATGCTTTTTGCTTTAGCAGCATATTACAACCAAAGGAAAGATCCAAATGTAAACATCTTTATAGCTATTGCTAAACTTAGATTTATTGTGCCAGTATTTTACAGCTGAATACTTATTCTGCTGTATAGCCCTTTGGGGAAAGCTAGATCCATACTTTAAACCTGCACAAGAATAAGCTAAAATATTTACATTAAACGCTAAGGAGAAATAAACCACACAAACCACAGACAAAAGCCTGTGTAGGGAAAGTTTTTGCAAGTGTGACTTCAGAATCTGGAAAAATCTAAGTTTACCAATTTAACTCCAGCCCTTGTTTGTCAGTGTGTCATACTGTAGTGGCTTTTTTTAAGAATTATTTTATTGGGGCTCAAACACCTCATCAGAATCCATCCGTACATCCATTATATGCAAAGGACATTTGTACATTTGTTGTTATCATCATTCTCAAAACACTTTTTTTCTACTTAAGCCCTGGTTATTAGATCCTCATTTTCCTCTCCCTCCCCTCACTCATAAATCCTTGATAGTTTATAAATTTATTATTATTTTGTCCTATAGTACAAGGTTTGATGTCTCCGTTCACCCACTTCCCTGTTGTCCATACCTCAGGAAGAAGGTTAAAACTAGATCCTTTTAACCAGGTTCCCTTTTCTAGCCAACATTCCTCCGCCTTCCTACTATCACCACTCTCACTACTGGTCCTGAAGGGATTATCTTCCCTGAATTCCCCCATGTTGCAGATTCCTATCTGTACTAGTGTACCTTCTCTGGTTTAGCTGGATTTGTAAGGTAGAATTAGGATCAAAACAGTGGAGGAGATGAAGCATTTAAGAGCTCGAGGAAAGTTGCTTGTTTCATTGTTGCTACTCTGTGCCCTGACTGACTCATCTCCTCCCCACAACCCTTCTGTAAGGGGATGTCACTTCACCTACAGATGGGCTTTGGGTCCCCGATATGTACTCCCCCTCATTTATAATGATATAATTTTTAGTTCTTTGATGTCTGATACCTGATCTCTTTGACGCTTCATGGTCACATAGACTGGTGCGTTTCTTCCATGTGGGGTTTGTTTCTTCTGAACTAGATGGCAACTTGTTTATTTCAAGCCTTTAATACACCAGATGCTATATCTTATATAGCTGGGCACCATCAGCTTTCTTCCCCACTTTTGCTTATGCGCTGCTGTGATGTTGCAAGCTAGGTCACTGATATTTGAAATGCCAGCAGGGTCACCCAAAGTGTACAAATTTAAAATAAGCTTCTAGTCTAAGAACAGACTTTGAAGAGGAAACCAGCTGCCACTAGGGAGAAAGCAGCCACTGAAAACTTTATGTACAGCACATACGCACTGTCAGGCACGAATGGAAGCAGAACATTGTGGGACATTTTCTGAGGATGGATCTGCTCAGAAAATCTCTCAAACTCTTCCTGCTAACCGCCCCTGTGAGCCTCCAAGATTAACTCTTTAAGGGAGGATAAAGGGGTAAAGGTGCATCTTTCACCCACAATGCAACTCATAGTTTCAAACTGCTGACGTTGTGGTTTATAGCCCAACTTCTATCGTGACACTACTGGAGTCCCCCGGGGTCAGACGGCACTAGAAATGTGAATGAGGAGCATAGACCATAATGACATAAATGGAGTAACACATGTAAATGAGCTTTCCATTTTTTTTTTTTTTTGCTTATGGGGCCTAATGAAAAGTGAGAAGCACAGAAATTTACTAATAATTGGGAGATCTTGACTTTTGGAGAAACCATGTGTGCAGAAAAGAAATGCTCTACAAGGCTTTCTAGGATATGGGTTGATCTCTTGACTGGTCTTTCAGGGCAACTAGGGTAGGACTTCCTAATTGAGCACAAAACATCCTTGCCAGTCAGTCCTCCATCAATTCATGTGTATATATATACTTTTCTAAAATTTGGAAATGAAATGACTCTTTGTTCACAGTAATCTTGTGTAAAATTGTAAAGCGAGTTAGACATCATCTGTGCTTTCAAGACTAAAGTGACACAAATCATTTTTGATCTATCTCTGCAACATGACAAAGGGATATTTTAAAAAATACTTCTAAATAGTAGCTAATGCAAATGTCATAAAGAGTTAAATATGAGTCCATATTCCTTAGTTCCAGAGATGAAAAATCATGTGCCATTATTTACCAAATCAAACTAAACAAGACTTTGGTTACTGAAGCAATTCCAGTCCATAATGAATTTATAGAAAGGAGTAGAAGTACTATATGGACTTTTAAACTCTAAAGCCTTATGAACAAAGAAAGCTTCCCTTTCCCCCATTGTAGAGACTCATAGGTTTGAGTCACAAGTTTGTGAACACGAACCCCAGGCCAGGATATAAACTGTTGTCCCACCATACCTTCATAACTAAGTTATATAACAACTAGTCCTCAAATCATATAATTCAATGTGATATTTGCCAGAGAGTAATTATCTTAAAACTCTTGTTAGATCTAACATATTTAACATATTTTAAATAGCCATGCATCTATTTCATGGCAATATGCATGCATTATTATAAAGTACACTTTTATCAGGAATCATGACCAAATGTTGTTTCTTAAAATATTCCTAATATATTCTAGAGTAGTATATTTTAACCTTTGTTGGGTAACATATTCATAAATAAATGGGAAATGCAATCTGAATGCAAGGTGTCACAATATGCAGCAGTTGATGGACTAAACTGAAACCACTTAGACATATGGATGGCCACAAATTATTTTTTCTGACCATAAATCTTAATATTTGAAATCAATAGAAATATTTGTGAAAATAGCTTCTGCAATGGACAAATCAAATAAACTGACAATGAAAACTAAATAAATGTGATATTTACTATTTCAACTGTATTTAGTATAGTAAATCATTTCCATGTGTAAGTCCTTTATTATAATTACTATAATGACAGAACTATTTGTGCAGCCACGATTATAATTAATTTGGAGCATTGCTGTGCAGAATCCAATATGCTTGACATAAGTTAAAGTTATTCCGGTCATAAAAAAGGAAAAACAGTAGCATGACTTATTTTATATGTATAAACTAGGTTTTATTATTACTGAAGTGGTACCTAATTTGAATTTGGATTTTATTTATCCACTCTAATATAAGCTCTAAATCAAGCACTGCCCCATGATTCAATTCCAATTCATAGTTACCTAACAGATCAGAATAGGATTGCCCCTTTGGGTTTCTGAATAGGAAACCTTCTCTTTCTCCGAGTTGGTGAGTTTAAGCCGCTGACTTTGCAGCTAGTATCCCACTCACAACCCACAATATCACTCATTAACATAACTAATTTTATTACATTAATAGTAATTACTTTTACAAAGCAATGAATGTTTTAAATGATGTAAACATTTTTAAAATTCAGAAATGTCACAAAAATAGAATTACATCTCGTTTATATGCATTGTCCAGACAAATGTAGAGTAACTATCGAAGTACTTGCTTAAGAGTATTAAGGATTACAGTCTTCAGTATGAATTACAACTCAATGTAAAGAAGACCAAAATTCTCACAACTGGGCCGGAATGATCATGATAAAAGCATCATGATAAATGGCCAAGAGACAGACATTGGAAGGAGTTGGTTTGGCTAGGGTCCACAAGCAATGCTTCTGAGGGCAGCAGTCAGGAGATCGACAGATGCTGTCCATTAAGTGAATCTGCTGGATGAGACCTTTGTGTTTTTTTTTTCAAATTATGAATCATTTTGTTGAGAACTCTTACAGATATGATAACATTTCACAGTTCAATCACGTCACGCAGTATTGTACAATTGCTACCACAATCAGTTTCAAAACATTTCCTCTTTTCAACTCCTTGATAGCAACACCCTTTCCTCCCCCTTCCTACCCTCCAGGAACTCTGATTTATACATATTTATACATATTTCTTTTTCTGCCATTTCTCAAACAGCCAGTATAATCATTCACATACAATTCTGTTGTTTAATCCCTTTGGGAGGGATTATACAGTCATCAATGCTATCAGTCCCTTATTCCTCTCTTCCCTCTTTCCAGACCCTCAGGGAACCATTACTCCTGGAACTGTTTCGGAAGGACCACAAGGAAGGGATAATAAACCCAGGGTGCAATATAGCCCTGATGATCCATGTAACTATCCTCTAGTTCTCTAATATTCCTCCCCTTGCTATTATGATTTTTACTTGTTTTATCTTGCTGGCATATTTAAGATTGTTCCATATTTGAAAGCCAGAACAGCTAACCCTGCAGAAACTGTAACAAAAGTAATGAACATGACCTCATTGAGTCTGACCCAACCTATGCTATTTTCCGTCGACTCATATGCCTGAGAAAGTGGAATAGGAATAAGGTAAAATGAAAACTGAAGAAGAATCAAGGGGGCTCAATTGTAGTGATGGCAAAGAATAGTGAAAGTACCATGGACTGCTAAAGGACTGAAAGACATGTCTTGGAAGGAATTCAGCGAGAGCTCCTTCTTATATACTTTGAGGATGTGTCAGGAGAGACAAGTCCCTGGAGAAGTACCTCATCCTTGGTAAAGCAGAGGGCCAATGAAAGAGAGGAAGGCGCCAAGGAGATGGACTGTGACAGCGGCAGCAATAGTGTGCTGAAGCACAGGACGAATTGTGAGGTGGGCGCAGGGCTCTGCCATGTTTTACTCTTGTGCTCCAAGGGGCTTAGTGTCAGAATTGACAGGATGGCAACAAACAATCGCAAGTATTAAACTGTTCTTATATCTTGCAGTATGCTGAAACAGTTTTAATTAAAATATGTTAAAGATATAGTGTTTTCACAATTATAAATGATTTTTTCACTCCTTAGAGTACTCAAAACATTGCTGAAAAAAGTCCAATTACCTTTCAATCTCATTTTTTTCATAAATGGAAACTTTGATATACTTTATATTCCAAGGTAACATAATCAATAACTTCAGAGAAGTCACTCTAGTACTAATATTTTAATTTTTACTTACATAATTTATTGTACAATTATTTCATTTTTTTTATATTTCATGAGGCAAGGATTACAAACTACAAGAGAAGGAGCATAAAATAATCTGAACTTTCATGCTGCTAGCAGTTAAGTAGGATTTCTCATGAAATATACATATAAAATACATGATAATATACATATTCCAATACATATTCACGTATATAAATAATAAAAATTGTTAATCAACATGTTACATTTTTTTCATGTAAAATCATCGCAATTGGGCAATGCATATGCACATTGCCCTGGTAAAAGAAACACATGTTGTATTATGTGTTAGCATCATTTAGCGCTTCTTTACAATTTCGTAAAGGCGCCCTGTGGCAGGGTAGGTTGCATGTGGAGTTGCTGAAAGGAACATCAGTGATTCAAACCCCTCAACCACTCCGAAAAAGAAAGATATGACAATCCCATTCTGTCCACCTTTAGTCTTGGAAATCAAAAGAGAAAGTTCTATTCTGATGTACAGCATCGCTCTGAGTAGACATTGACTCAATGACAGGGAGTTTGGGTTTTGATATAGCTTTTAAGATAACATTCATTCAATATTTCCATTAGAAAGTCAATTGGCAAAGAATGTGCTATTTTTATGCATCAGGATTCTAAAGCAACATCATTTCCCACTTGTGCTGAGGTTGTTATATGTCAACAGAACAAATGATTGTCAGTCCCTCTGCCTTCCTCACACATTTTAGCTATCTCTGAATCCACTCTGGCAGTCACTCTATCAATCCTCCTCAATGTGCTGATCCAGATGATTGAGGCTTTGCTGTGTTTGCAAGGACTTTACACTGTGCCAAGCCGGACATCCTTCTCAGATATCTGTCATTGCTGATGACATGTGCAAAGAACACAAAATCAAGGCTCACTTTTCATACTTCTAAGGAGTTATCCGGTTAGACAACTTCTGAGATCTATTTCTTTTTCTTACAGTGGGTGTAGTGGTTTCTCACTGAGCTGGTCAACCACAAGATCAGAAGTTCAAAGCTACCAGTTGCTTTGTAGGATAAAGCAGCTTGCTACCCCTGTAAAGAGTCCATCTCAGAAACCTACAGGAGTCATTGGACTCAGTCCTACAGGGTCACCAGGAGTGACGACTTGTCGATCGTGAGGTTGGTTTGGACTAATTTATGGTACAGTCTATATTCATGGACAATATTGTTAGGGGGCAATGAGACTATTTCATCTCATAGCGACTTTGTGTACAAAACAAAATAAAATAAATATCTCCAGGTCCTCCCTCCTCACAATTGTTGGTCTGAGTCCACTGTGTTAAGCCATCTCATTTCTCTTTTTCACTACCCTTTGATTTTAGCAAACATGATGTCCTTTCCAGGGACTGATCTCTCTTGATCACATGTCCAAAGTACACAGTCTCATAATCTTTGCATCTCTGGCTGTACGTCTTCTAAAAGAGATTTGTTTGTTCTCTTGGCAATTCGTGGTACTTTTAATATCCTATATCAGCACCATAATTAATATGTATTGATTATACTTTGTTCCTTATTCAATGTCCAAATTTCGCATTCATATGTGGAGACAAAAAGTACTGTAGCGTGAGTCAGGTGCTCCTAATCCCTTAAAGCAACATCCTTCCCCTACCACAATTTTAAGAGACCTTGTGCAGTAGATTTATCCAATGTAGCTATCATTTGATTTTTTTTGGGTAAAGCAAGCTTATCTAACACACACAAAAAATAAATTTCACTTTTACATTTCCTCCTTTTAAAAGACCCAGGACAATATCTAAATCTGATAGGGAAGGAAAACGAGTGGGAGGGTGAAGGCTAGGACTCTTTTTAAAAATAATTTTATTATTTGTCCCTCTTTGTGAAGAATAACAGAGAAATACCTATCTACTATACAAAGTTGCATAACCATCACATCACATGGTATCCAAGTAAACTCCTTATACTCCATCTTACCACATGTGGCTCTTTCTTTCTTCTTCCCATTCCAACCTTCCTTCCTTCTCTCGCTCCAATTCCACACCCCTCCTTTATTCCCCTCTACTGTTCCCCTCCTTGACCTGCCTCTTCATAGTATTCAAAGTGTTTTTCTTGAATGTGGTAAATACTAGTTTGTTTTGTGTTTTCCTTTATAATAATGACATAATGAAATTAAGTTTAACTTTATGAGATTGAATAATTTGTCTGAGCATAAGGTCTTTCAATTTTGTCCATGCCATGGGGTGCTTCATCAGCATTGTTGTAGGGCTGCATAATATTTCATTATCTGCTTTCCTCTCCTCTGCAGACAAGGGTTAGGATGGTTTCTGCATGTTTCCTATAGTAGAAATTGCTGCAATAAAGGTAGGTGTGAATATTTTCAGTTCATGGTTGGTTCCTCATCTTGTTGGAACATGTACTGAGTAGAGAGATGGCAGATCATACAGTATGTAGATTTGTGTTTGTTCAGAAAGCATCATCCTGTTATCCATAATGGTGGTAAAATTATTCAATCCCACAGTGATGCAAGAATGTGCCTTTCTCTCCACATCCTTTCTAGCATTTGCTATTTTCTCTTTTTTTTTCAGTTTTCTAAAGGTCTTGATGTGAGGTAGTATCTTATTGTTGCTTTAATTTGTATCCCTCATGTGGCTAATGAATTTGAACATTACTTCATATGATTGTTGGCCACCAGAAGTCATTTTTAGTAAATCATTAATTCAAACCTTACTTCCATCTTTTTACTAATGTTTCATACTTTTCTGTAGATTTTTTTGCAAGCAGGTTAGGATCAAGGCTAAGGTCAGGGTTAGGGTTAGGGTAATATATAAATAAATACATGATAGATGATAGATAGATAGATAGATAGATAGATAGATAGATAGATAAAGATTTTTTGAAAGCAGCCTATATATTATCTGATATGGAATTGCCATATAACTTTCCCAAGATTCAGGAACCAAGTTCTCCTTTTAAGCTTTTGGTGAAATATTTTGGTATACATAAATGTCATATTTTAGAAGGTCCTTCTCCTCTATTTTGTCTTCTATTGTATGGATGTTTTTCATAATACTTGATCCTGTAGTACTCCTTCTATTAGAATTCTTAAATTTATCCCTATTCCTTTATTTATAGCTGTTATAATTCCAAGGTATATGTCTAGGTCTGTAGAACATATTGAAATCAATTTTGAACATTCTGTAAGGGATCGGTGCTGTTTTTCCTTTTTTCAGGTAGAGATCAAAATTTCCCAGCACCATGTATTGAACAGACTACCTCTCCCTCTTGACGTGCATTATCTAAATCAGGTATCTGTAAGTTGCTGGTTTTATTTGGCTTCTATGTTAGAATCCATTTATCTGCACATCTTTATTTATACCAATGCTAATCTGTTTCAATAACCAAGGCACCGTAGTAAATTTTACGTGAGGAAGTAAGAGGCCTCCTATTTTGTCATTGTTGTTGTTGCTGCAGTGTTTTCTTTATCCAAGGCCAATTTCTTTCCAAGAGGTCTTTGAGGTTTAGACTTTCCATTTCTTTAAAGAATTGGACTGAGATATGGATTGGAATTGCATTGAACTTATAGAATGGTTTTGAAGACATTGACATTTTCAATATATTACCTTGCTCTGCATGATCATGGAACACTTTCATTTGGGTCTCTCTTTAGTTTATCATAGAAGTATTTAGTAGTTTTCTTTAAATAAAGCTTTCACTTCTTGGGTTATATTTATTCCTACATACATATTTTATCTTTTGTGCATCCACTTTAAATGGCAATGTTCTTTTACTTTACTTTTCAGACTCCTCTTATTTAATATACATTTGATTTATTTGATTTTTTGCTATATGATGATCATATAGCCTGCTTTATAGATAAAAATTTCAAGTAGGTCCAGCAATATTTTTTATTAATCTTTGGAATTGTGTGCACACATATCCTATAAATATGTATGTAACCTAAAAAGTGTGACCAGCCTTATGGTCCTCTCTGTGCATTGATTATTGTGGATAGGCATATCAGCAATATGCTTCATGCGTCCATCACTGGTTTTCAGCAATGTATAGTACTCCATTGTATGTATGTACCACAGCTTTTTAATCCATTTATCAGTTGATGGAAATTTGGGTTGTTTCCAAGTTCCTGCAATTATGAACTGTGCTGCAATCAACATTGGAGTGAAGAAGATAAAGCACCTGTGTATATCAAAAGAATTGACCAAGAGAGTAATAAGAAAGCCCACTGACTAGGAAAACAGCTTTATCAATGACTTCTGTCTGTAGTTTGTTTCTTGCCTTTTCTGGGTATATGTCCAGTAGGGAGATTGCTGAGTCAAAGGTAGCTAAATTTCCATCTACTTTAGATTTTGCCAAATCAATTTTCATAGTGGCTGTACATAGTTACTGGTCTACCAGCAGTAGAAGAGCATTCCTGTCTCCCCACAACTAATCCAACTCATGTTCCTTTATGACTTTTGAATTTGGCTATCTTTGAGGGTATTAGGTGGTATCTCATTGTTATTTTAATTTGTATTTATCTGTGGCTATTGATCGGGAACATTTTCTCATATGTTTATTGGTCATTCAGATTTCTGCTGCTGTGAAACTTCTGGTCAGGTCCTTTCCTCACCTTCTCAGTAGACAGTTTTTTGGGTCTTTTGGAAGCTATCAGGCTATTGTAGATTTTAGTGATAAGGCCTTTGTATGATGTGTCATTGATGGCCCTAATAGTGTGGGGTTTTACCTCAAAATCTGTGATCCACCTTGAGTTTATTCTTGTGCATGAAGTAAGTTAAGGATCTTGTGTTATTTTCCTGCAGGTAGGTATCTATTTTTCCCAGCACCACTTGTATAAGAGGGCATTTGTTTGTTATTTGATATTTTGGAGAAGCTTATCAAAGATCAGTTGTCTCTATGCTGATAATTTTATTTCTAGGTTTTCAGTTCTTTTCCTTTGCTCTGAATATCTATCATTACACCAATACCATGTGGTTTTCACCACTGTGGCTGTCTGATATGTGCTAACGTCAGGTAAAGCAAGCCCTCCCCCTGTGTCCTTCTTAAGGAGTTCTCTGCTAATTTGGGGCTTCTCTCTCCATATGAAGTTGGTAATTATTTTTTTTTTCTTTGAAGAAAGGATTTGAAGAAGGATGAGAGTAAATGTATTGGAATTGCATTAAACTTTATAGTGTCTTGGGTAGAACTGACATATTTACTATATTGAGTCTTCTGAGCCACAAACATGGAATATTCTTCCATTTGTTGAGGTTACTCTTGGTTTCTTATAGTAGTGTTCTGTAGTTTTCTTCCCATAGACCTTTTTTTTTTCTTTTCTTCAGTATATCCCTAGATATTTCAATTTGTGCTTGACTATTGTGAAGGCTAACACCTTTTTGTGTCCTCCTCTGTAATCTTAGCCAATGTGTCAAGGAGTCTGACAGACTTCTGTTTGTTGGTCTTAAATCCTGCCATGCCCCTCTATTGCTTTCAGTGGTCCCTTTGTGGAGCTTTTGGGATTTTCTATATATAAAATCTTATCATCTGCAAATAAAGATAGTTTCAACTCTTCCTTCCCCAGGTGAATTCTTTTTGTTTGTTTGTTTGTTTTTGTTTGTTTGTTTTGGGGGGGCATCACTGCTATCTGGTGGTGGGAGTAGGAGGCCCAACCCCAATGCTGGAATTGAACCTCCGTCCCAGTGGGCCGCAGTCCCGCGCACAACCACTTTGCCACCGGGGCTCAGCCCCAGGTGAATTCTTTTAATGTCTTTTTGCCCTATGCTGTTAGCTGAAACCTCCAATATGATATTAAATAAGAGTAAGGACAAAAAAAAAAAAAGAATGAGGACAAGGGGAATCTTTGCCTGGTCACCTTTTGCAGTGGCATTCTGTTCATCTTTTCTCCATTGACTATCATGTTGGCTTTGGTTTTTTTATATATAGCTTGTAATGTCTTGAGGAATTTTCCTTCCATTCCTGTCTTCTAAAGTGTCAAACAGGAATTGGTGTTGGATGCTGTCAGATACTTTTTCTGGATTTCTAGATATTATCATGCGTTTCTTATAGTTTTTCCTGTCAATTTGGCAAATTATGCTAATGGTCTTTCATATGTTGAAATATCCTTGCATCTCGGGTATAAACCCCATTTGGTCATGGTGAATTATTGTTTTTTATACTTTTTATTCTATCGGCCAGTATTTTATTAAGGATTTTGCATCAACGTTCATTAGATATTTGGTCTGTAGTTCTTAATTCTTGTAGGATCCTTGCCTGGTTTCGGTTTAGTGTTATACTAAATTCATTGTAGGAGTTTGGTAGTTTGCCATCTTTTTCTATGTTTTGGAAGAATTTGTGTAGGACTGGTGTTAGTTCTTCCCTGGATGCTTGGTAGAATTCTCCCATGAAGCCTTCAGGTTAAGGGCATTTTTTTTGTGGTAATCCCTTGATAACTTTGTCTATTTCTTCTATTGCTATGGGCCTGTCATCCATGGAGATTCTTGTCATCCATTGGGGATAGTCTAGGGAAGGATTGTTTTTCCAAGAATTTGTCCATGTCTTTCAAGTTATGGAATTCATTGGAGTATAGTCCTTTAAGTACTGTGTGATTATCCTTTTGACTTCATTAGGGTCAGTTGTAATGTCCCCTCTTTTTATCCCTCATTCTTGCTATTGAAATGTGTTCCCTTTTTCCTTTGGTTAGATTTACCAGAGGTTTCTTAATTCTGCTTATCCTTTCAAAGAATCAACTTTTAGCAGCATTGATTTTTTTCCATAATTTTCTTATTTTTCCTCTCCTGAATCTCATTCCTGATTTTTATTATTTCTTTTCTTTTTCGATTAGTAGGACTGTCTTTCTGACTTTGCTCTAGTTGTTGTAAATTTTGTGCCAGAATATCAGTCATGAGCCATTCTTCCTTTTTCAGGTATACATGTATTGCTATAAAATTCCCTCTGGTAGCTGCTTTTACTGTGTCCCATAAGTTTTGATATGTTGTGTGCTTATTTTCTTTGGTGTCTAGAAATTTCTTAAATTCATCTCTGATCTGGATTAGTATGCACTCCCTTTTGCCATGGAGAATTATTCATTGTTCAATAAATCACTCTTGTTTTCTGCATCCTTCCTTCCTTCCTTTTCTGCATACAGAAAGGTCTGTATGATAGCGATGTGCTTAAATTTATGTAGATTTGCCTTATGCTTCCGCATGTGGTCTGTCTTCAAACATGTGTCATGTGGGCTTGAAAACAATGTGAATTCTCTTTGTATTTGGATGAAAAGTTCTGTAGATATTTAGCACGTCACATTATTTAATTGTAGTATTTAAATCTCTAGCTTCACTGTTGAGTTTCTTTCCCTGTGATCTATCTTTCCCAGATAGATTGTGTTGTATTGAAGTCACCCACTATAATTGGTGGGTTTTTGTTTTGGAGGGGTTATTTATTTATTTATAATTATTTTTTTGGTTTTGTATTATTTATTTATCTATTCATTTATTTATTTTGCATGAAGTCACTCACTATAATTGTTCAAGCTGCGATTTTTTTTATCTTTTGGGGTGTGCAAAAGATAAATGTATTCAGTGGATCTTCCATTTGAGGAATATATGTTTAAGATGCTTATTGGTCCATTGTCTACCCTTCCCTTGAGCATTATAGAGTGTCCCTCCTTATCTCTTTTTATGGTTTGTACTTTGAAGTCAACTTTATCTGAGATTAGGATTGCAATCCCTGCTCTATTTGAATTGCTGTTTGCTTTGTATGTCTCTTTCCAGTCTTTGCTTCTCAGCTTATTTTTGTGTTTAGTCTTGAGATGTGTTTTCTGTAGACAACAGATTGTTGGATTGTGTTTTGTAAGCCTGTTGGTAGTCTCAGTCTTTTAATGCCTGATTCAGTTCATTGATATCCAGGGTTATTATCTCCACCTGTGGAATCTGTGATGTCATCTTATATCTTTTGTGAAGGGTATTTCCCTACCTCCCTTTATTTTCAGTGTGTTGTGCCTTTGTGTGTGAGGTTGGATCATTATTGACTTTTTTCCAACCTTTAGCCAATCCTATCTCGGGGGCTGCTTTCTCTTTGTTGCTGTCTGCATGAGCTTCCTCTCTGTGGCAGCATCTTATTTGTGCATGGTTAGTGCTGTTCTTCAGCCTATACTGGGTCAATAAGGATTTCTTATAAGGCTGGGTTCCTTTTAACGCTTTTTCTTAGTTTTCCCTTGCCTGGGAAAACTATTACATGTCCGTCTATGTTGATATATAATTTGGGTGGGTAGAGTATTTTTGGGTTTGCATTATTTTCCTTCAATTTTTGGAATATAGTACTCTCTTCTTCGTAGTGTCTGCTGATATGTCTGAGAATAGTCTTATTTGAGAACCTTTAAATGTGATTGCTTGTTTTTCCCTAGTTGCTCTCATGATTTTCTCTTTTTCCTCAAAGTTGGATAGTTCAACTATTATTGGTCTTGGTGACTTCTTCTTGGGATTCAGTCTAGCTGGGGAAATTTTCATCCCAAAACTCTCTGACTATTGTTGCAGATGACTTCTTTGTGTGTCTTCCTCTAGTAATCCAATTATTCTGATGTTGTTTCTCTTCATAGCATCAGGCATAACTCTTAGGTTTCCTTCAGCTTCTCTGATGATCTTATTAGATTGTTGTTTCCATTTGTTAAAGTCTGCTTGGCTATCCTCCAGGTCACTAGTGCCATTTTCTGCTTCCTCCAGTCGATTCATGAAGTCCATGAGTCTGCTGTTGGTTTTTCTTATCTTGTCCCTAAGATCTTGTACTTCCCTTTGGTGTATAGACATTATCTCATTTATCATTTCATCCTTTTTCTGAATTGTTTCCCATATGTCCTGTATAACACCAAACAGCATTCTGAACATTTCTTTCTGTTGAATGTCAATGTCTGCTTTTTCTAGGCACCTCATTAAATTCAGGACATCTTCTGCCATTGGCTTTTGCTTCTCCAGTTGTTTTGTTGTTTTTGCTGTTGAGATTGTTTGGACTGTTTGCATTGCATTGTTTTAGAGAAACCAAGGGCCATTTTTCAAAGAGACTGATTCTCTCTGGGAGACGTTAGGAATGCTCCTTTGACCTGCCTGCAATAAATTTCACTAAGATATTGGTCCACCATTTTATATTCCTATGGCTTCACTCTTTCTCTAATCAACCAGTGTTCTTCTATTTGGAGGGCAAGTTGGATGGTCCTCTCAGGGTACACTGGTTGGATTGCTGTGGACCCACCAGGATGGTGCTGTATTGCAAGATCTCATAAGAAGCTGTTATGGTGTGGCCCAAGATAGCTTGGGATGCCACAGAGGGATACGGGGCTATCTGCTGTGAGGTGAGTGCCACAGAGGCTAGTGAGTTGCCTGTTTTACTATAGAGCACTGAGAATGGTGGGGAGAATTGCCCTGATCAAGTATATAGCTGTGGAGGTTGGGTAAGTTTCCTGCAGCAGCGTGGAACTTTGGCTTTGTTGGTTAAACTGCCTTAGGCCATGTGAGGCACTCAGGCAGGTGAAAGGATGTTCCCCCAGTCACTTGGGATTACAGAGAAGAGATAAGTGTTCCCCAGCCACACAGGCAATAATCTCCTGGGAAGAAGTTGGACAGGTCTATGAGAGAATGACCTGGTGGAGAATGAGGGGACTTCTCCATCTTCAAGCTATACTGCACAGGGTAGGGCTCTCCCAGGTTGGTGGAGCAGACATAAATGCTATATGCTAAGGGGAGTGGTCTGGACATTCACAAAGATTTGTGAGCAAAAATGGAAGGAACAAAGTGGGAAAACCCCAAAGAACTGAGCCTGCTGAAAATGTGGGGGGTTAGAGAGAAGAGAGGGGACCAAAAGTAACAATATATCTGCACCCCAATCCCTGACCATGGTGCTGCAAGGGTTCAGTCCCTGCTCCAAGCTGGTGGCAATCTGTGACTGTGTTGTTATAAAGTCCCTGTGTCTGTTACAATTGACCCCTTCTCTGGCTGTGACAAACTTTAGATAGTCTTCATTGTACTAAGCTAAAAAAACCCAGGCCCTCAAAAACTAGTGAATCTATGCCTACTTATTTTTATCATGTGACTCTCCTGTGAGCAGGTAATGTTGAATTTTCCTTGTAGTAACTCTCATGGACTGATTTCTGCGGAGTCAATCTGGTATATGTTACTCAGTTGCCATCTTCCCAAAAATCTTGAACTATGGAATTTTATAACATATATGCATCAATCAAGTATATAGATGCTAAATAAAATGACCCAAATAATATAAAACTATAGGTAAGTAAATAACAAACATACTCTGTGTTTTCCTTGCTGTAGAAAAGGCAGTATACTATTATATGAAGATAAATTGAAATAGATTAATGAATAACTGTAATTTAGCCAAGATTATTGGTTGCCATAAAGGTAGTTCACAATTCATGTCCATGCCTTATTCAATGAAATAAGGAACCAGGGATCAGGAGCCATATATATGAGGGCTGTAGAAAAATAATTCTGATCTGCAGGGCTTTATAACTGGCTGCTTTTTCAAATAAATTACCAGGATTTCTTTCTTAGTTCATTTTAGTCTGGAATCTCTCTGAAAAATCTCCATTGACAGTTGGGGGATAACTAAAATTTATCCATCAGTAATTCAAAAGGTTTTAATGAAAGTATAATCACATAAAATTTATATAAAAGGTGTTAATAAATATACCTTACTCACAATTAGTAGGAAATATGTAAAAATGAACAGATGGAGCAACCAGGAAACAGATGATTGACAGATTTAAACAATTGTATCAATAATTCCATTAAATACACAATTTAAATGTAGGAATGACAATGTTGGATGAAAAGAAGTTATATCAATGTGATCTGCCTTATTCGTAAAACATCTGAAGAAACATTGTCTCCATCTTTTGGTTAAGATCATGTGTAATATCTACTTTCAATAGTTTCACTATAAAACATATATATTTAATTGATATATTTTATGAGCCCAAAACATATCCACTATACCACCAGTGCTCCTCAGAAGTTAATGATATAGCTATCTAATCAATCAGAAGTTAGTGAGGTTACATTGTTGTGTAAAAACACACACACACATTTCAGGACAAGGGATTTCATCTGAGACATATAAGGAAATAGATAAAATAATGATGAGCTAGAGAGGAACTAAAAAGATGTAATCATTATAAATATCAATGCACCTAATTATAGTCTTCTAAATTAGAAGCAAAAAATAGACACTACTGAAGTGAGATATAAAGAAGTTCTAAATTATGGCCAAATATTCAATATTTGTTCCTCAGTATATCAATTAGATAGTTAATCAAACAGAGAACAGACAGTAAGGAGACAGTAGTTCAATTAGAATGTGCAAGAATTGAACAACTTAACGAGCCAAATTGACCTACTTAAAGTGCATAAACCACGACACCAACGCTGGTGGAAGACACATTCTTTCTAGTGCATCTGTAACATTGACCAAAACCAATGAGGCTTTGGGACATTACAGAAGTTAAATGATTGCAAATAAATAAAATTAATTTTCTAATCAGAATAAAGTTAGCATAGAAAACAAAACCAAATTGATATCTGGAACAATCACCAAATAAATAGAAACTAAACAATATAGCTCTGGGTAAATGTCTAGAAAAGAATGATGGCAACATAAGTACAAATATGCCTGATGCAATTGATGTATGGATAGTGGTTCGAGTTGGGAGAGTCCAATAAAATTATTTTAATTATATATATATATATATATATATATACACACACACATATTTTGATGGATAAAGTAAATTATAAGGAAATTTAGAAAATGTTTTGAGTTGGGTTCTCTTTTGCCCTAAGCCTTCTGCCAGAGCTGGTCCTGTGTATGTCATCTCTTGTTATGTCAAATGTCCATGACAGGAACTATCAGCAGAATGCTGATAATGCTGTCCTTTGGCCAGTTTTGGATAAGTTTACCTCTGCGCCCATTAACCTATGACTCTCCCCACACCTCTGCACCTCAGCTCCACGCTGCTTTGTCAAGTTGTTTACTGCTCATCACCGTACATAGCTACAATTTAGTTTCAGGAGAAACTAAATTGGAAGGGCCTGGTCTCACTTAATTTTACATTGTAAAAGCCACTTCTTGATATAAATCTTTCTTATGTAAACACATTGAAGTGTAATTGGTTTTGCTTCTCTAGAGAACCCAAGTAACACATACAGCAATAGTAAACAAGATAGTACTGTATTGATATGATTGGCCTAGAGATAAATGAAGTAAGAGTCTAGAAAGAGATCTACAAATAAATATTTTGATTATTAATGAAGTTTCCAATGTAGAGTAACTTAACAAAGAGTGCTTGATAAAAGTAGGAAGAGAGAAGTAAGATATTCTTATAAAGCTCTCAAATATCATATTACATGATTTCCAAATTACGGTTTTAATATCTTATGGTAAAATGTAGTATAAATTTAAAAATTCAAATGTTATATTTGATCTAAACATAAATGCTAAAACTATTCAGGATTTTAAGGAAATGAAAGGAGAATATCTCCACGATTTTTGGTAGGTAGATCTTTTGTTATACAGAATATAAAAGCAATAATTAAAAATAGGATATATACTTCACAATAGTTTAAATTTTTCAATTCTTAAAGCAAAGTTACTGTAATCAAGGTATTTCTGACAAAAGTAGAAAGGCAAATGATTGAAGAAAGTATAGGCAATTCAACAAATTCTGTTAGAAAAATAAAGCTATACCTCAAACCGAATACCTTTCAATCACTCAATTAAAATGTATCACAGGACTCAATGAACTAAAGTTTGGGGAGGCAATGTAGATAAAAATCTAAGTGGCATTCGATTTTTGGATGACACAGAACCAAAATATGATCATGAAGGAAAAAAATCGATAGATTAGATTTTATTAAAATTGAAAGCATCTGCTGTGTGAAAAATACTATTGACATATAAATATATCATCCAAAAACAGAAAATATTTTAAAACACATATATGACAAAATACTTGTATCTAAAATATACAAAAGACGAGGAAAATTCCACGTGTAGAAAAGAGATATTTCACCAAAAATGACTTACAGTGAGCGAATAAGCATAGACAAAAAATAGTGACATAATCTAACCCTCAGGTTCACATAGATGGGACGTTAGCTCCTTGCCAGCTTTAAAGACCAAATAGACTGTCAGAGAAGTGGGCAGCTCAGGTGGGGTGGGGTAACAGGTCCAGGTCTAACAGGATAGTTTACATTTCCTGCTAATTAGGCTGGCAGATTCGGAGACATCTCCAGCGAGTCCAGACCTGTCAGAGACCCTTAATCTTTATAAGCTCAACTCTCAGATAGTGGCTGGCTGATATGTTTCAGCAGCAAACCTTGTAGTTAGCCATCCAACAGTTACAGGACAGTGCCTTAGAAGTAGCAATCCAAAAATTATACAGAAGGAGGAAAATCTGAGAAACCCTCACAGCTAAGAGAAAGCCAAGAAGACTTAAAGAATAAATGTGACATGGCATCTGCACTAAATTTCCTAAATAGAAAAGATCAAAGTGAAGGAAGTTTGAATAAAGTAGACTTCAGTTATCAATTTTAGTAACTTAGCATAGCATAAGGAACTGCGTTTGGTTTTAAACTGTCTTTAATGCCTACTATAAGCTAGCCTCCTCCTCCCTCCCTGCTCTCCTGACAGGTCTGGACTCTCTGGCGATGTCTCCGAATCTGCCTGCCTAATTAGCAGAAAATGTAAACTACCCTGTTAGACCTGGACCTGTTAGCGCACCCCACCCCAGCTGCCCTCTCCTCTGCAGTTTGATTAAGAATATAATTGCTTGGATATATTTCCCTTTAAGTCAGCCAAAGACGTGGACATAAAAAAAAATTCTGGATTTTCTTTGTACTGGATCTAGAGGTTTTCCAGGCTCTAGCCTACTTTTGACCCAGCTGTTTATTAAAGGCCTTAATAATTAATAAAGTGGTGTGTTTGTTCTCACGTCTTAAAACACAAGAAGGTGTCAATTTCATCGTATTCTTTCAAGTATACTCCAATTCATCCTCCATCAACAGAACAAAATATTGCTTGGTATTGAATCACCCTTATAGTCACCAGCATATCCCAAAAGCCTCCCTCCCATGTGTCCACCCTCTCCTTCACCAACCACGATATTCTCTCTCATGGGTGATTCTCTTGTGACGCTTCCAAAGCGAGGGGAGCATTCTGTGTTCTGTGGTTCCTCATAAGGTTTGGATTCATTTATTTTCAGAAGTAGATTGCAAGTTATTTCTTCTTAGTCTTTGGCTTAATCTGGATGCTGTGCTGAAATCTGGCTACATGAGAGTCTGCTAGTAAAAAAAATGTTGATATGATAACTTCCGGAAGGTGCAACTGACAGATCAGCAGTATCAATAGTGAACTCTCATTTACAATCAATTTCTCTTAAGATATTAATACTGAAGAAAGGTGTGTGTGGGAAGGGAGCTTTTTGAGAATACTCTGTATTATGCTTGCAACATATGTTTTCTCTCACTCTAAAATTATTCAACACTAGTTTGTTTTTTTTTTAATGCCACTTGGTGGTATTACTCTCTTGGCCGCAAATCACAGATCAGAAGTTCAAAACCACTGGCCTCTCTGTGGGGGAAAGATGAGGTGGTATACTCCAAGGAAGAGTCAGTCTTTGAAACCAACTATGGTAACTATGAACTTAAAATCACTCAATATCAGGGGATTTTCTTTTAAAATTGCACATGCAAAAGTGAAGAGGTAGCGTACAGCAAAAATATTTGGTTAAAAATATTTAATTACATAAAATAGGTTTCAAAAAATACATAGGAAAATATAATTTACAGATAATAGGATTTCTCCACGACTTATTGAACCCCCCATCCTGTCATATGTCTGAGATAATAAAAACTAAAATAAGAATCATTCAATTCAGAAATAAAAATACAGACAACCTGGACTGAGCCCCAGTGGCGTAGTGGTTGTGCACGGGACTGTGGCCCGCTGGGATGGAGGTTCAATTCTAGCTTCACAGGAGCAAAGGCTGGGCCTCCTACTCCCACCACCAGAGGGCAGTGATGTCCAAAACACCAAAAAAAATACAGACAACCCAATAGTAATGATGTATTTAAAGATTTGCATGTATATTTTTATGAAATCAAGAAACAAAATTGTCAAAAAGCATATGGTACAGAGAATAGCAGTAATCATCAAGGGAATAAAAACTTAAACCACTAGAATACCCCTTAGAACAGGGATCCTCACCTTCCTAATGCCACGGCCCTTTAACACAGTTCCTCAAGTGGTGGCGAGCCCCCAGCTGTAACACTTTTTTCCTTGCTACTTGATAATTGTTTTTTGCTACTGTTATGAATCATAATGTAAATATCTGATATGCAGAATGCATTTTCATCGTTGTAAATTGAACACAATCAAGGCCTAGTCATTAATCACAGAAATAAAATGTAACTTTCTATTGTGAAATATTTACTTTTAATCAAAAATAAAGGAAATATTGTCTTGGAACAGTGTGTAGCATGAGTAATAGTTTTCATGCCGCGTACTCATATGTGGGCATATCTGCATGTGGGCGGACCTGCCTGAGATGGACAGAGGTGTGGTGTGCTGATTCCCAAAACCATCGGAAATATGTTTTCCGATGGTCTTAGACAATCCCTATGTAAGGGTCACTTGACACCCAAAGGGATCACGACCCACAGGTTGTGAACTGGTACACTAGAAGAACTAGGATTAAAGCAATGACGATATCAAGTGTAAATAAACATTCAGGGCTGAGCCCCAGTGATGTTGTGGTTGAGTGTGGGACTGCGGCCCACTGGCTTGGTGGTTCAACTCCAGCAGCAGCTCTCCAGAAGCAAGACTGGGCCTCCCACTCCCACCAGAGGGCAGTGATGTCCCCCAAAAAACAAAAAAACAAAACAAAACCTGAAGTGAAAAAAAAAACAAAACAAAATAAAAACCTGAAGTGACAATAACAGGTTGTTGAAGAAACAAAAAATAGCAGTCATTTGGAAAATTGTCTGTCAATTTTTATTGCTGTTGCTAAATGTAATGTTGGCCTGGTTACACAACAACTCAAGTGTAGGAATTTACTCACGTGAAGTGAAAATATACTCATCAGAGCTTTTACATGAATGCTCAGATTAACTTTATTTTGTAAAGTCTAAACACTGCAAAAAAACCATAATTTTCACTGACAGATGAGTCGGAAAATAAATGGTTGCTTCTTCATCTAACAAAATACCACTCAAACAAAAGTACATATTGTTACACAGAGAAAAATGAACAAATTTGAAAATAAAGCACAACACTGAATGGAAGAAGATAGATATAAGAAACATATTGAATGATCCTAGTTAGTAAAAACAATAATTTATAGTGACAGAAAATAGCCAATAATTGACAGTGCTACCTGATAGCAATTGACTCTATCTGGATATGATGGAACTTTTAGGGACTAATAAAGTACACTTCTTGATTGTGGTTATATGGGTGCATACATTTTCCAAAGTTCTCTAGAAAGCATAGTCTATATAAATCATCTCATTAACATTGATTTTTAAATTATTGGAATGGAATATTAACATCCAACTTTTAAAAACCTTTATACATCTTGGATTCTGGGCTCTGAAATCTGGGATCAGAAAGTCCCCTGCGAAAGCTGGGCAATAAACAATGGAACACGGTTAGAGGAATACCTTATCGATCTATAAACAACCTGACCCATGTGAACAGTCAACTGAGGAGGGGAAAATGTAATAAGGAAGATGTATTCTGCAAACACTGGTACATACATATAATATTGCATATAGCATTGGGACTGATTATAATGAATCAATATTCAAACAGCTCAGACGTTTTACAGTGGCTTTCCATTCTCCTTAGACAGTAGTCTGGAATTCCCACGAGGTCCTGATGCCTGGGGAGCCTGTTCCCAACAGAAGAATGTGCTGCCCGCTCCTGCACCATTGTCCCAATTGTCCTTTTTGAGCCATCGAAGCACCCATGGAGCGTTTACTTTCTGAAACATGATGTCGTTTTCCAAAGAGGTCTGGCAATCCTAGTGGATTTCAGGTTTAGCGACTAACGGTAAGTTGCACAGTTTGAAACCGCCTGCTTCTTATGGAAGATGAAGTTTCTATTCCTGCTTACATTAACAGCCATGGCCTCCCACTGAGGCTCATTTTACTCTGTCTCTGGGGCTTGCAAGAGTTGAAACTGATTCAAGACAGTGAATTTGTGTTTTTCCTTTTTCGTTTTGGTTTTGGTTTAGTCTCTTCTGACAATAGGTCCAAAGTGTGGGTGGTGAAGTTTCACCATCTCTGCTTCTAAAAAGTATGCTGGGTAAACATCTTTGGAGACAGATTTGTCTGCTATTCTGGCCACCTGTGGTCCTTTTGACCTTCTTTACCAGCAGTGTAATTCAAATGCATTACTGTTTCCATTCTGCCTTATTCATTTTGTAACTTCCACCTTGACATGGGGGGATTACCCATAGCAAACCTTGACATAGGGGCATTTTTTTGTCCTCAAAACTTGCTCTTGAACACGTTCTAGGAGTGCTGTAAGTTTGCCAATGCAATATACCCTTTGATGTCTTTATTGCTCCTTCCATAGCACTGATTATGAATTCAAGCAAAATAGAATCTTTGAAAAATTCAGATGATTCTCTGGTTATTATGGTGTTATCTATGGGCCTAGTTTGAGGATCTGTGTTTTCTTTAAATCAAGTTACAATCCATACTGAAGGCTAAAAGCCTTCATTTTCATAAAAAAGCCTTCAAGTCGCCCTCTCTTTAGCAAGAAATTACAGGTTATTAATAAGCCTTCTTCCAATTCTACATTGTCTTTCCCATAACTCACCTTCAGCACACAGAGTAAATAGAATGAAAGATTAAGCCCTAAGATACACACCTTTCCTTATTTTAACCAATCCAGTATTCACTTTTCCTATATGAAAAACTGCCTCTTTGTACGTGTACATGTTGCACGTTAGCATAATGAAGTGTTCTAGAATTCTTCTTATTATTCTACATAGTTTGTTCTTACTGACAGATTAAATGTCTTTCCATATTCAATAAAACACAAATAAAAATTTGCCTGTTTTTCTCTGTTTTTAACCATGATCTGTCTGACATGAGCAATTATATCACCCTATGACATCCTGTTCTTGAATTTCTAGCAACTCCCTGTAGCTATAATATTGACATGTTGTTGAATTATTTTCAGAAAAAAAATGTTGCTTGCATGAACGTCATATTAATTTTTGTAATTCTCAAATTTTGTTGCATTAACTTTGGGAAACTGGTACAATAACGGATCTCTTTCAGTCATTTCTTCAGGTAGTTTTTTTCCAAATTCCTTGACATTAGTGAGTAAGGGCTTTCCGTGCTTCCTCAGCTTGCTGAAACAGTGTGCAGGGTATTCCATCAATTACTGGATCCCTAATTGTCCACATTTGCCTCCAGTAATATTAGGAATTCTTCATTCGGTGCCACCAGTTCTTGATTATATGATACTTCTTGAAATGACCATATGTCATTTAGCTTATTTTGGAACTGTGTACTGTGTAATTCACTATATTTCCTACAGTATCCTTCAATATTATAACTCCAGGCTTGAATTTTTTTCTATTATTTCTGCTTGATTCATGCTGAATATCCTCTTTGTATTGCTTAGTCTTTGTATTTCATCCTCTTTATATTTCTAACTCCACTAAAGTGAAAGAGAAACACTCAATAAGATGGATTGTTAAAGTAGCTGCAACAATGTTCTCAAATATAGTAAAGATAATGCAAATTGTCCAGGCCTGGGTAGTGTTTTGATTTTTGTACATGTGGATGTTAAAATCAGCCTTTTATTTTCGGATTTGCTTAATAGTAAGCATTTTAACTTTGACTTCGGAAATTAAATGTCATTTTGGTTAGACTATAAATGCATATTATGATGTTACCACTGATTTCTTTATTAGGAAAAGTGACATTTTGATGATCTGGCCAGATTCTCACTATCAGCAGAAAGGAGGAATATTACTCAATGTTACTACAAAGTCTTAGTTTATTTTGTTCTTTTCTGTATTAAATTGGGTTTTGATAAATAAAATATTTTGAATAAATCACTTGCAACATTATAAACATCAAGTTTTTCTGGCATAAGAGAAAAGTCACAGGAAATGAAATTTATGGAATAGTTTACAGAAATATAAGGAATGACATCATTAACACATATTTACTGAGTAGGTAAGACACAGGTAAGAATTCCTTGGTAGAGAAAGGCATAGAGATAGTTTTCTGGGATTAGGTTTTCAATTTTCTGGGTAAAACAGGTAGATTGGGTTTTAGGCTCGAATTATTCCCTTATTCCCTTTCCCTTTAAATTGTCTCCGTTGTCAAAAGCCCTTTCCTTTGTTATTTTATTTCTTGTCGGTCATTGAAATCTCTCTGTACACAGTTTGAAACACATGCCTCATCGTGTTTAGGATTCAGCTCGCCACTAATTGCGTTCAGTTGCTCTTTGCCTCTCTTTCCAACCTCGCTATCCTTTCACAATGTGCAAATAAGATTTGAAATATATATGAGAGCTAGTCATTTAAAGTGTAAGTTGTGATTGAGCCCCGGTAGTGCCGTGGTTGAGTGCGGGACTGCGGCCCACTGGCTTGGCGGTTCAAATTCAGCAGCAGCAAAGCTGGGTAGCTCCTACTCCCACCAGAGGGCAGTGATGCCCCCACCGCAAATAAAGTGTATGTTGTAGTGCAGAATATTCTATCATCTAATATTTCATTCCCTCACTGTGTTATTCAGGTGAACTCTCTATAGAATATTGGACTTAGGAATTGGTTAACTTTTACTGAAAAGAAAGTTCAACTTACTTGGTTTCTAGCACCCCCACTTCTACCCCATTTTCTCTCCTTTTCTAAAATTATCCCACCTTCAGGGAGAGCAATGCATTGCTGAAATCTCTTGCCAGCAAAGTGAGGTCTTCCTTCCCACTTAAACAGTCTTTCTGTTCTTTGCTCCTGTCCAGTTCTCTTTGAACTCATTGTCCTTTCACAGCACATTAAATAAGCCTTTATTTTATGCAAAACTTCTTTTCCATTTCTCAGTTCTCTAAGGATTTTTCATTTTAATTAGACTAGTGAGTTACTCCCACAGGAGAATATCTCACATATTTAAATCCTGTAGGGTTTTCAACCACTCTTTTAAATGTGACTTTTTAACTGGGACGGTTTTTAGAATCCTGTCTTCTTGAAACCAAAGATAAGGCACTTTTTAATACTTAAGATTCCCTACTTACTCACATTGTGTCTCAGGCAAGCTATTTCTTAGTATTATAGTTCTATATTCATTGATCTCAGCATTTTTCTCTCCCCCCACCTTCGCAATTTACAATCTTAATAGTCTCTCTTGTTTGAATGTATAAAATACCTGAAAACCTCAAAGAACATTTCAAGAAGTAGTTGGGCATTCAATTTGCTGAAAAATTTTTTAGATATACTCTATAGATCATAAGTTCAAAATTAAAAAATAAAATATAGTCTGATGGTAAAGAAGAAAATGGCAGGAAACATTATGATTAAGCCACATCATAGATTAAAGCAAATCCTAGAGAGCATTATTAATCTATTTATCATAGACCTTGGCAATGAATGATTAGTTTATTGTTGCTTAACTTCATACATTAATGCAGACCGTGGCTCTCTAAGGCACTAAGGAAGTGAATGAGCTGTCTCTGCCTTGACCATAATATTGTGCAAATTCCAACTCTTTCAAATATCATAATGGTGAAGCATTAAGTACTGTCCAATCAAAATCTCTCTGCCATTGAGTTAATTGTGATTAGTAGAGACCTGATAGGGTAGACCTGTCCCCTTTGACTTTCTGAGACAGGGCTTATGGGAGTAGAATGCCCCTTCTTTCTTCTCTCAGGGGGTTTGTGGTTTTAAATAGCTGAATTTGGGGGAGAAGTTCTTTGGGCTTAGGAAGCCCAAGGCGTAAGCAAGCAGTAGGCCACAAGGAATCCTACCAAGTACTGCCAAGGCGTAGTCTATTAGCTGCTGTCTTCCCAATTGGTGTCACTGTGTCTCTTGATAATGAGAAGTTCATTAGCAGAGTGGCCAATGAATTTGTGGCCAGTGACAATGTCAGATTTATCTCATTTTAGTTCCTTCTCTTGTCATCAAAGACTGTTCATACTGTGGGAAAATAAATCACATACCTCTATTCTCTTGAGACTCGGATTGGAGCTCACCAGGGGAAGATGAATGTTACTCTTTAGAGAAAGATGGCTACCCTGAACGCCTGAACGTGAGCATAGACCAGTGGAGAATCTTTGTCAAAAATAAAGACTGCCCAGCAATCTCGAGGTGCACTGCTTGGGCTCCCTGCTCACTACTCTGTGAGGGGTCTGTCATCCAGCATGGACGTTGCGCTGATGAAGAGAGGTAGAGTCAGAACAAAAGATAACGTTAGGTTCTGTCTTGTTAGCATCTTCCAGACCTGACAACAAAATTGCTCTCTGAAACTACCTCCTTCTATGGGAATCTTTGCTATAGAGCAGCTATCTCGGCTTAGTTTTACAATTTACAGGAATGTTTTTGCCTTTTCCTATTTAATTTTCTATTTCCACATCATCATAGCATTAATGAATGTGATATTGATGTCCCTGGGTAAATTACTGTAAGTAAATTTCCATTTAACTAATATTTAGAAAAAGAAAGATTTTACAAAGCTAATAACTATATATTTATCCTAGAAATAGTGAAATAATGGGGGAAAGTGGAAGGATATTTGATGTGCCTAATTATTCTTTGGTTAAAAAAAATTTTTTTTTGGTTTGTTTTAGCCAAAATATGAGTAATACTAACTTATCTCTCCCGAATCTTCACTCTCACCTTCCCCAAAGAAAACCTGCTTTAGATATAGAAAAATCTAGGCGACTGCAAAGAGGTTGAAAAAGTAATTGGCTGGAAGTGTTTCAAGGCACTTTATGTATTATGTAAATAATAATGATAATTTCAGAATCAGTGTGGGAACAGAAAACAGACCTGCAAGCAAAAACTACAGGGTTAAAACATAAATCTTAACAGAAGCTTTTAAAAAGCAGAGTTTATTAAGTGATATGTTTTCTTCTAAAACTTACACATATGGAATTATGTGACAACTTGCATTGTATATACATTTTCAGAATTCTTAAGATACATCTTTGAAGATATGTAAAAGCAGTAAGGACTTGATTTATTCTCTTTATTTGTTCAAATGAGTACAAATATTATAATAAGTTCATAAATTAATATGAAAAATAAACAATTTAAATGTTGATAAGTTAATTGCTAATTTATAGGTTAATTGATAATTTATTGAAAGTATGTGGACAAGTAAATGTGGTAGTGGACAATTGTATCCATGCATTTTTGTTGAAATTGTCACAAATTACTTTTTCTATATTTTTATAGAAAAAAAAAAACCTGAGCAGGCCAATCACCTTGATGTGGGTAGAGATTTTACTTAATTTATTAATACCATTGACAAGACAGACACATCACCTAAGCAGTGAACCTCTGCTGATAAATCCAGTGTTCACATATATAACAAATCACCTATACTTTTAGCCTTTCTAGTATGGAAAAGTCAGTATTTTAATATTGCGTCTCTCTCCTTGTCTCTGGGTAAGTAAAGGTTTAACATGATCTGCTATCCACAAAGATATGGCTTTGAGTCCAAACTCGAAGAAAGTTTGATTCCAATATTTGTAGAAAAGTATAGGGAATCATTGTCATTTTATACTAGAAAGAATTATCAATTACCCCCCTGCCAGCCAATCAATATAGCTCATAGCTACACTGTAGGGCGGGGTCGAACATCCCCTGTAAGTCTCTGAGGTGACAAATTTTCACAGGCATAGAAAGCCTGACCCATCCCCCAGGAACTTCAATGTGGTTTGGAACTTCTGACCTTGCAATTAGCAGCTAAATGTGCATTTTTAAAGTCATTAGTTTATCTAGTGATATATAATTCCAAACACTTTTGAATAAAAGAACTTATAGGCCATTGAATTTTTGACTTTTATTGGTTGACCTCTCAACTGTCACTAAGTAAAGACTATTTACACAGACAATCAGGGTTGTGATAGGACATATCATGCCATAATATTCATTCACAACAGCAGAGGCATGACTAGCAGATTAATGTATGCCATAACGAAACAATGGGGGCACTAAATAGTACATATACTGTAGCTCTAGGGGACATTCATGGGACACCCTCAAGATGAGAGATTCAAACCAAAGCCTAGTGTCCACCAAATCTATACCCTTGGGCTAGTTGTGGGTCATTGACTTCTTCTCACACTCGGGAGTTGTGTTTCATGCGGAACTCCAATGGCTAAAGTTGGGTTTGAAGTAAATCCCAGTTCACTTAGTGGGGTTTCCAGATTGAGTCCATCTGGTATGGTCTAGGAAGGATATTTGGGGCCTTCAAAGAAAAAATTGACCGTCCCAGTTCAGAGCACATGCACTGGGTCATTAAGAGCTCCATAGATACCAGGTCAGAGGTATCCCATTAGGTAGTTAGTATTAGGCATACTCTCCTCCTGGGTTCCACATCTGTCAATACATGAATGGATTGGGGGCTTGCACACTATTCCAGCCCCTGTCTGAGAACAACTGATAATTGACTTTATGAAGATATCACTGAAGATATGGGTGAGGTAACAAAGTATTGTAAAGAAACTAGATGGCACTTGGCTATCAGAAAAAAAATACTGTCTGGGGTTTTAAAGGCTTGTTTTCAAACAAGCAGTCATCTAGAAAGCAGTAAGGTATAAGCTAAATCTGCATGGAAAAAGCACTCCAGCCTGTGTGATTCAAGAATTGTAAATAATATAACCAAAATCTAAAGGAGGGAATAGTATCAGAGCTTAAATTGCCAACCTCTGGTTTGGAGAAGTCTCTGGAAGATAGTGGAAGCCAAAGAATAATTTGTAAGAACTACACTTGGATTATGCTTCTCTTTTATTGGGGGGATGGCATCACTGCCCTCTGGTGGTCGTGGGAGCTACTCAGCACTGCTCTTGAGAGGCGCCGCTGGATTTGAACTGCCAATCCTGCGGGCCACAGTCCTGCACTCAACCACTTATGCCACTAGGGCTCAGCCTGAATTATGCTTCTGCTGAATTCTGTTCTATCCTAGTTGAAGGATATGAATATTCCTGTTATCATAGAGTATTGCAAAGTCGATTATAGAATACTTGGCTAGGCAAACATATCTTATCAGTTGATTTCCATTTTGACACATTTTAAAGCTGTTTTAGCTTTTCAAAATGATGCAGGAGAAATCATGTGGATTAAGCCCATGGTGAATCCTCTCTGACCATAGATAGGAAGAGAACAGTGCTACTACCTAAGGAATGCATTGGAAAATAGTTGCTGTGATGCAGTTAAACTTTAGTACACTATCATTTAATCTCCCTTATGACCCAATTAAGTTTGGTCTAGTTTTAATATTTGTTGATTTATTTTCCATTGGAATTTTTTTGGGTTTTTTTAGGTTTTTTAGGGCATCACTGCCCTGGTGGTGGGAGTAGGAGGCCCATCCTTTGTCCCTGTGGAGCTGGAATTGAACCTCCATCCCAGTGGGCCGCAGTCTCACACACAATCACTACGCCATGGGGGCTCAGCCCTTTCCATTGAAATTTTATCTTAACTTTCTATTTTATTTATTTATCTGTTTAATGTTTTTCTGTAAATAAAATTCAGGATCGGGAGATCTATAGTTAACTTGTCACTAGAGTAATTCGATTAATGGCTCCTCAGGGGTTGGTCTAAAGAGCTAATAATGATGAGTAAAAGATGAAGAAAATGCTCTAAAACTGATTAAGGTGATAATTTTACAACTCTTCTTGATGTGATTGAACTATTTAATTGCATGAATTGCTAATCATATGCATTTTTTAAAAATTAATCATTGAAAATATTATGATGCACAGTTCTAATTTGACACCTTTGGGTTTTCGGGTATGAGAAACAGCTTGACAGCAACCCAGCAACAGCAGCCTCTTAGAAAATTAAAAGAGAAAGAAAAACATTTAGAACACTGACAAGTCACTGGAAACTTGGTACAGGTGAGATGCCATCCGAAAATTCATGGTGTTTTCTTGTAACCAATCAATATGGTAATATAATTTGGTTAAGCTTTGACTCTCAAAGAGGTCATTTTATAACCACAGTCATCCAATTTTCCTAATTATAATGATCCTACTTTAAAGGTTAACATGATGCAATCAGACTTAAAAAATGCCAGATTCTAAAAATTAAAAAGTCAGACTCTAACCTGGCAAAAATAGAGTATAGCAATGCTGATATTTATTAAAATTTCCATAATTAAGTTTTTCAAAGTTCCACATATTTTGGAAATACCTATTAATGATTTATTAGGATGCAATTTAAGCATAGGGCCTTGGGCAAACGGCTAGGGATCTCGATTTAAGATGGTAAAGGGAATACAGCACAATAAACAACCAAATGAAACTACTTACTGCCGCCATTGAGTGGATTCTGACTTTAGCCACCCAAGAGGATGAGTTCCAACTACTGATGTGTGCTTCTGAAAGTGTCCATCTCTAAAGCAGCAAAAGGCCCCACAGAATTGCTCATCTAAACTGCTGACTTTGTGGTTAACAGCCCAACCTACGTAGCCTCCTCTTCCCAGAAGACTCCTTTCCCAACGTATCCAGAATTCCTGTTCTGGAAGACTGATCACACAAGGAATGGATATCTCTTCAATAATCAGGGCAAACACCAAGAAGGAGAAAGCCAGCTACAAGCAGTCACTGAGAATGTCTCAACAGAATTTTCCCAAGCCCCACCAGGGTCCAAAGATAGTAAGAAGAAAGGAAGTGTCTGTTTATATTCTTCTGATAATTAGAATAATTTGCTAATTGACATTTGTTTCCTCCTTCACAGAGGGGTGCCAATTAAAACAAACCACAATTTTGCTAGTTAGTCTTTAGCACAAAATGGGATGATGTTTCAGTTTATGAACAGTTTTCTCGATGTCTTGTCTAATTTAAACTCAACAGGAATGATTCACCGCAAAGCCCAGGGGTTCTCTCTGAAGAGAAAAACAGGCAGCCTGCCATAGGCAGAGAACTTTCCTTGGTTCTTCAAAAGCTCAGGAGTGGCTCACTTTGACAAAAAGCTAGTGCCAGCATAAACACTTAAGTTTGGAAGGGAAAAAAAGGTTTGTTTTTTTCCTCCAGGTATTGCGTAGAGAAGAGAGACGAACTACAACTGAGAAAATGTTTACAAATCCATACAGAGTTCAAATTAAATAAATATGCAAAAGTCCTGGGAAAAGATACTCAAATTTAACTATTCTGTCAGACCAAACATTTTATTAAATTTAAATCTTGGCTTAATTTCTTTATTTTATTTATATTTAAAATAAAAAGCAATAATGTTTTACTTGTCATGATTATGAAGCAATTGCTAACATTAATTTGAGTCTAGAAGAAAACATCCCATTGTAGATATATTTTATATTATTCTTTAATAGTAATTAATTAAGATTGTCTACTCAGATGGATCAGAGATTAAGTGTTTTTTTCCACATTAAATTCTAGATTATCAAAACTGTTATGATGGTCCTGGATATTAACTAACTCTTGAATTTTCATTAAATTCACAAATAGTTGTAAACATTATAATGAACCAGTATCTACTTGACATTGGGAATAAATTATTAACTAAAATACATGGTTTTCCTTTAAAGAAGGTTTCATTTATTAAAAATATGTGGTCATTTCCAATATAACATTACACAACTTAATAAACAAATATTTCACTGTGGTAATAAATAGAATTGGGCTTCTGTGTCATTGAGCGATAAAAGATTAACTATAGGGCTGAGCCCCAGTGGCATAAGTGGTTGAGTGCGGGACTGAGGCCCGCGGGCTTGGCGGTTCAAATCCAGCTGCGGCTCTCAGGAGCGGCACTGGGTGGCTCCCACAACCACCAGAGGGCAGTGAGGTCCACCAAAAAAACAAAACCAAAAAAAAAAAATTAACTAGAAGTGAGATAAGGAAAAGTAAAGACCTTTCTAGCAGAGAATGAATAATTCTACCAAAGGACAGAACTAAATGACATGTATGACATACACGAGTATATCTGTTTCTTTATATAAAGATGCATATATAAAACATAACATATATAAGCCTATATAAATGTTATTGGAAGACTAACAGGGTTCTGGCTCAAGTCATGTGATTTTCTATTATCTCATATGCATGTGAACTCTGGACATTAAATAAGGAAGGTAGAAAGAGAATCTATGAATTAGAAAGAAAAATATATGGAAAACAACAACAAATATATGGAAACAACTTATGTGTAAGACCAGCATGAATTTCACAAAAAGCCAAATTAACTAGCAAAGCCCAAGAAAACAATAAGAATATCTATAACCATAAACAAAAGTAAAAATATTCAGAGTAAAAAATGAATCAAATAAATCAAAGCCTTAAATAATTAAATTTTAGCTACCTTAATTTATTTTTTATTAAAAAAAGTTCAATAAAATATACATGCAATTCATTGCATTACTTCAATTGGAATGTACTTTGTGGAAAAGTCCTTTGTTCAGACACTTTTTGCAAAATCCATAATACTGTCTCAAAATCAGGGAATTAAAAACAGCTGTTGTTACTTGTTACTAAATCTTTGCAAGGTAGAGATATTAAAATATATCAAATTTATTTTATTTGATAAAAACAAATATTCTAAAATTCCATCACATGTATTATGAGACTTTTTTACACTTTTAAAGTTTTGTTGACATATAACTCACATATCAAATAACTTAATCATTCAATCATATTAAGAAGAAGCAAATAATCATCACCCCAATCAATTTCAGAACATTTGCTTCTCCTGTGTATTATTGCTACCTCTCCATTTACACCTAACCTCCCATGCCACCCACCAATGTAACTATTGATCCAATTACTTTCTCTATAGGTTAATGTGTCAGTCCGGGTAGACTAGAGGAATAAATTTCACAGACACGCATATGGATACAAGGAATAGGTTTATATTCAAGAGGAACAGGACACTGAGAAACCATTCCAGCCCAGTCCAGCTCAAAGTCCCAAGTCCGATATTAACCCATGTGCCCGAAATCAGTCCACAAAGTCTCCTTCTGACTCACAAAGTCACAAGTCAGTGGGTGCAGAGTTCCGGCACCGACAGGGGTTTCCCCATGGCTCCTCACTTCTAGGGCTCAGGATCCATCAACCGCATCCCGTGGTAGCAGAAGCAACTCATCGCTGGCAGAGGCCTCCATGTGGCTGCCCCAGCCTCAGAGGTCCGGCTCCATCAGGGCAAATCCTTGTGGTTTCTCCACCGGCTACTCCAGCCTCCCAGACGCTGCCATTCTGTGTTGCCTGTGATTAATCATCTCTGAAACTAACTCCCAACAACTGAGGGAGATAGTTTCTTATCTTCACGAGGGAAATATCGTGAGATTTCCCAGGAGTCTCAGGTGAAAGCCATGTCCACATAGAGGCCTCATCGGCTACTCAATGGCTTTCTCCAGATTAACAGGCCAGACCCCACCCCTACATCTCAATCATAAAATTAACATAAGCACATGAATGCCACAGTTAATATATCCTGCATTTCATAGACAGAAAATCATACCAAACGCACACACACAAACACACAAAGCAATAGCAATGACAATACAAAATAGAGAAAGCTTGAATGAAAAAGCAGAGAAGTATTTAAACTTCATTCAACTTTTAAGATGACCAAAAGTGATATCAAAAGAAGAAGCTAGAAACCACAGAAATGGAAGCACTGACGTATAGCCAACCTATTTTTGAGAAGGGACAAAATAGATGAAAAAGGGACACCCTCTCCAATATATGACACTGTAAACATTGGGTTTCTATCAGCAGACAATTTAAACAGGAACTGTGCGCTGTGTCATCCATTAAAATGAACTCAAGATTTATTAAAGACCCAAATTAAAAACGCTAGAATGAGAGGACTCGTCATTGTGAAAATTGGGACAAACTTTAGGGCCCTATTGTCAGGCACACAAACTCTACCAAAAATAATAAAGGAGTGATAAAGTGGAAGGCAACATAAAAGACTGGAACCTACTGAAAGTAAAACATTTGTGCATATTAAAATACCTCATCAAAAGTGTGAAATGAGATCCCAGTGATTGAGAAAATCTTTATTAATGACAAGAGGGACATGAGACTAATTATGAAATCTAAGTAACTGCAACATCTCAGTAAGGAAAAAAATCAAATAATTCAATTAAAGGGTGAGCAAAGGACATGAATAAAGAATTCCTAATGGATAACAACAATACAAGGAAAGGCTCCAGTTCACTGGTCATGCAAATCAAAACAATATTGAGCTATCTTCTTAAACTCAAAAGGATAGCCCCTTTTTAAAAAAAAGCAGAGAACAACAAATGCTGCAGTGATTGGAACTTATACACTAATGTAGGACTGAAAATATAGTCAACTATTGTGGAAAACGTTTTAGATCATCTGGTGTCCATTGCCTGATTCTGTGGACACCTCATGATCACACAGGATGGTGTGCTTCTTCCATGTTGCTTCTCTGCTAGATGGCTGCTTATTTAACTTCAAAATCTAGGCTTCAGACATGGTATGTTTTGATAGCCAGGCACCATCTGCTTTCTTCACCACAGTTGCTTATGTATCCATTTTTGTCGTCAGCATTTTGTCGGGGGTGGGGGGAGGGTGTGAACATCACAGAATGACATGTTGTTGGAACAAAGTGTTCATACTGACCTGGCAGGGGAGATACCATATTCACAAAGGTGGTTTCCCAGGGCGAGGCTTATCCATTGGACTATGGATGTGCTGACCCCTGCAATTTCCCCAAATATGGGAAACTCGACTGCATAATTTGTAGTAGTGAGGGACTGTGTTCATGCTCTCCTCTGAAAAGAAATAAAAAGAACAAAGTGTCTTTGCATTGAGAGAGGGCTTGAGGAGAGGTTCAAAGTCCATTGACTTCCTCAATGTATTGCCATATAAATTTAAATACATAGGCAAATATCTCTCTTTTAACAAATTAATATATTTATGTAATTACACACCTGTGTCTGTACCTCTATCCATAGCTTTTCTTGATACTGTTAAGAATGGGGGGGGGGGGTCAGAGCAGAGACCAAAGCCCATCTGTAGACAATAGAACATCCACAAGAAAGCGATGAGTCAACTAGGGGACAGTGCAGCACTGATGAAGCACACAATATTCTTCCAATTCTTTGATGCTTCCTCACATCCACCCCCCCACTATTATGATCTCAGTCCTGCCTTTCTGTTTTGGCTAGGCAGGAGCATGTACACTGTTACAAATAAGAATAGAATCCAGGTCAGATAAACCCCTCAGGAACAAAAATAGGAGTAGCATTGCCAGGAGCACAGGGGGAAATTGGGGAGGGGGAAAGTAAGGGGAACTGATAGCAATGATTAACACATATCCTCCCTCCCATGCAGGTTGATGAACAGCAGAAGGGTGGCTAAAAGGTTAAAAGAGCAGTCATTGTAGGATATGAAAACAAAAATTTATAATTTATTAAGGGGTCATGAGAGTTGGAGCGGGGAGGAGGGAGAGAAAAAAGAGAAGCTGATACCAAGGGCTCAAATAGAAAGTAAATGTTTAGAAAATGATGATAGCAACATATATACAATATGCTTCATACAATTAATGTGTGGAATATTATAAGAGCTTCCAATATAACAATTTGAAAAACCAAAACAAAACATTATGGCTCTGCCTGAAACATCTGGGAACAGAAATACCATACAACTCAGCAATACCTTTGGTGGGCATTTACCCCAAAGTAATAACAGAAAGACCATAGTTGTACACTCTCCCATGTTCATGACAAAATTTTACTTGCGTGTGATATCAGTGGTATTCTTCTATGATTTGAGTATTCTGTTTGGTGACCTTTCTTTGGAATGGGTGCAAATATGGATCTGTTCTTGTAAGGTGGCAAAGTAGCTGTCTTCCAAATGTCCTGTTATTTATAGATAAATGTGCCAATGAGTTTCAGCTTTTTTTTTTTTTTTGCTTATGCCAATTTTTTTTCCCCTGATGATCATCAACAATGGTTGTCGCAGTACAATGACAGAGAACTGTCATGCTCAGGCCATATTTTAGGAGAGGATGAAGAACAAGGGACATCATTAATGATGTCAAATAGATCTTAACTTGGATACCGAGAATTCATATCAGCAATTTAATTTACTATGGTCTCCTAAGGATGCCTTAAAAATAAAGGTTTATTCGAAGCAGTGGGAGGGCCAATTAAGTTTAAAATAGAGAGACCAGCTCATAAGTTCATGGTGACTCCACATGGATAATCTTGATATATTTTGTTGAAGTACATGAGATTCTAATGAGAACTTAATATGAAGACTTGTTAAGAAGTTGAAAACTGCATTGGTGATTAAAGAACAGAAAAAAAATTGCATTGAGGATTTGCCTGCACTCCTGTCGTGACAATGTACTTGCTTACTCTCCGAGGAGAATTTCATTGAAAGAATATCTCCTCCATGCTACATATTTAATCTTTCCCCTTCAGAATATGTTGTTCCCCAAACTAAATGAGCATTGAAATACAACACAATTTGAGGCCCTCAAAGATGCCCAAGGTGTTATTTTGATGTGGTGTGAATGGAGGGGCACAGACTTGTTTGGGGGAGGACTGGAGATGGAAAGAGGGCCTTTAGATGTGTATAGATGTAATGGAGAAGTTGTCAAGAAAACAATAGACTTATATTTTGCTATCTTTGTTTAATAAAGGTTCCTGGGATTTTCGTAGCCATCCTGTTGGTGTGTTAACCTTTGTTTTAAAAATCAGTACTCAATATCTCTTTTAATTTTAGCTTAAACAGACTTACTGGTGTGCTTTACTGCAACTTGCTCTCAAAAGCAGTGATATCTCTCTGAAGAAAAGAAGAAGATTGAGAGGAGTAAGAAACCTTCTCTTGGGCTGAACCCCGGTGGCATAGTGGTTGTGCGTGGGACTGCGGCCCACTGGGACGGAGGTTCGATTCCAGCAAGGGGGCTGGGCCTCCTACTCCCACCACCGGAGAGCAGTGATGCTTCTCTTGTAAGGGAAATGTAAACACTTAGACTCATTCACTCTCTTACTTTTAATTCTGCCCAGGGCTGAGTTTGTTTGGTGTATTACACCTGCTTTGCCAACTATCTAATCTTTATTTGGCTTACGTTAGTTCAATATATATCTGTTTCTGATTCAAGGGTAGATATTGATATTACCATTTAATTTTTAGTACACTGTTTCAAAAGGAAGGGTATTTTTATTTATCCATTCATTTGTTCTAGTATTATATAATATTGATAATTTTCAGCTTTTTTATCATTTATTGAGAGCTCTTACTGATACAATAACATTGCACGGCTCAGTCACATCAAGCGGTATTGTACAATTGCTACAAGAGTCAGTTTCAAAACAGTTGTCTTTTTTTGACTCCTTGATATCAGCTCCCTTTATCCCCTCTTCCTTCAGCATCCTCTCCACAAGAACTATTCTATAATGATAATGATGATGATGATGCATCTTACACAATCCAACATATCCACTTACAGATAAATCTACCATTTACTTCCTTCAAGTGGAGTTTTACAGTCATCAGGGCAATCACTGTCCCCCCACCCCATCTTACATCCCCCCTCATTTCCTGTTCCCTTAAGGAACCATTATTCCTGTTACTGTTTCTGAAGGATTATCTTCCTTGGCTTGCATGCATTGAATTATATTAATTATACAAATATGCCAGCCTAACATGATTAATGAGATGAAACAAGAATCATAACAATAAGGCGATGAAATATTAAAGAACTAGAGGATATTTATGCGCTCCATCAGTGCCATACTGCATCCTGAATTTATCATCCCTTCAATGTGACCCTTCTAAGAAGAACAGTTCAATTAACTTACATGTAGGTTTTGGCTTTCCACTACATCCCCACCTCTTCACATTTATTGCTCTTGACCTTGTGTTACCTTTTTCAATTGACATCTCATTATCACACAGGCTGGTGTGCTTCCTCCACGTGGGCTTTGTTGCTTCCCCGCTAGATGGCCGCTTGTTTGACTGCAAGCCTTTAAGACCATAGACACTATATGTTTTAATAGTCAGACGCCCTCAACTTTCTTCACCACATTTTTGTATGCACTCATTTTTTCCTTGAGCCATCATGTCACATTATTGGAACAAACCCTCTCTGTACTGAGATAAGATTTAAGTTGAAGCCCAAAGTCCATCTGCATCTTTGTTGGATTTGCATTTGTATACATGCATAAATAAATATACCTAAAAATAAAAAAATAAATATACCTATATTATAATAATTATACTTTTATGTATTTACATGTATACATATATGTTTACTTATATGTAATTTCTTTTTTTCCCTTTTTTCTTTCCTCCTGCCTACTTCTATGTTTACCCATTGTTCATTTTGCAGTAATTCATTTCAGATACAATTCTACTGATCAGATATGACCATCCATTTTAGAACTCCTACAATTACCCTGTTCCTGTCTTTATTGGCTCACTGCTCTCCTCCCCACCATCTCCTCGCCTCCCTTACCCACCAGGAACCGTCGGTCCTTCTCGCTGTCTCCATCCGACTGTGCATTCTGCCTATTTTGTACAGATAAACACACACATGATTTAACAACCCAAGAATAGAACATACAAGGAGTCACAAGTTTATCATGGAGCCTGAGACAGAGCAGATGAACTTCTCTCTGCTAAATAGAAAGGAAAGTTATAATCCATCAGTTCAGTCTCCTTTTCTTTCAAGATTTGGCATTGCGGGTCCAGCTTACCTAACAATGTATACACCCCTTTGGTCTTCAGTATTCATATCCCAAAGTCATAAATCCAAAAAAGACCTATTCCTATTCCAGCACTGGTGTAGTGCCCATCCCACACCCTGTTACACTGTGACACCTTTAGACTTTCAGTGTTGTCCCCTTGTGTGTGACCCCCAACCAGCCCTCATGGCGAGGCGCTGCCCCTGAATCAAAAGTCTCTCATTGGGATTTACCAGAGACTTCTTGGCTTCGCTCCCATCCCTGGTCTGTTGTACTCTCCTCTGGGTTTGCCCCTTAGTGTGTGAATCAGACCTTCCTCTCTCCAGCACAGTGTCTTTAGGGCTGTTCTCTGTAGAGCTGGTTTCTAGGGAAAGGTTGTAGGTCTTGAGTTGAGGCTCGTCCTGCCTGTATGTGCATGAGCTGCAGTGAGCAGGAATGTAATCCTTAAGGATTGGCATACAGAATGAGGCTTACTCTTACTTTCCTGTGGAAATAAAAATAATACCTTCCCCTTGGGTAAGCTAGTACCCTGACCCCCAATTTTTCTCTTTTTCCTTCCACCACAAACTCTGTGGACCTTCAGGCATATAAGTGGTAGGGCTGGGGTGGGTGGGAGGAAGATGCCTTTCAGCACGGGTGTTTCTTCAGCTTTGTTTTTTCCCCTCTGAGTTGTTACTTTTTTTTCAAATCCCATTAGTTTTGATATGGGTTTTCCTTATTTATGGTCTCATATTATGGGTTAAAAATTCATCAGACAAGGGCTTAATCCCAGTGGCATAAGTGGTTGAGTGCGGGACTGCTGTCCGCCGGCTTGGCAGTTCACATCCAGCGGAGGCTCTCAGGAGCAGCACTGGGTAGCACCCAACCACCAGAGGCAGTGATGCCCCCCACCAAAAAAAATTCATCAGACAACTTATCAATGCCCAGTATACTCTTTCACGGGCACTCTGTGACACCGTCGTGCTCTATTAAATTGTCTCACCATCGTATAAAGACCCTCTGTCTATCAAGTAATAGAAAAGCTATTTCTTCAAGGAAGTTTAAATCGGAATATCTCTAATCCTAATTTCAAATATTATTTTTAAAAACCCTATATCAATTTTTTGGTTCATTACACATAGGATTGGACTATAGTACTAAGTACTCTTCATTTATTCATTTAAAAATGATTTGTTTAACTATTTGATCTCTCCTTTCTACTAATATTTTCTAACTTGGAAGATATTTGTGAATATCATTACTTTTGAGGTTGTAAATTCTAATATCAGAAGTGTAATTTCAAATGGGAAATATTGGAGTCATCTCTTTTTATTTTTTACATGTATAGCAAAACTTGTTTATAGTATGTATGACAGTAAATAAGTATTACCTGACCAGTGTATCTGTATTGACACTCTATATATTTAGATCCCATTAGAATTATATGTGTGTGATTTGAAGACATGGAATGCCTTAGAAGATGAAACCACAAACCTGAATTTCACCTCTGTAGTGATAATCTGACTTTTTCATAGTAATTCAGCTTCTTTAAGATCAAAATATTTAAGAGTAATTACATTATTTAAAATACGGCAATATAAATATTGTCTTGAGAATTGAGGCAGAAATTATACTTTTTGCTGTTATTTTATCATGTGTTCTTGGTAATATAAGTCTTAGAGGGTTTAAGTACATGCTTTCTAAAATTCCTTTTAGATGTAAAAATCTGGTAATTTATTCTTAAAAAAATGTCTCCTAGCTTCATGAATTTCACCTACATGGAAACTAGGGATTAAAGTCATTTCAATCTTTACAATAATCAATGTCTTACTTTGTATACTTTTTTGCAAATTATTTGATAAATTTTGCTTATTTCCTAATTATTTCAGCTAAATTTAAAGAATATTTTAGGCTAGTTTTGTGAGTATACTTAGTTTTACCCATTATATGTTGGTATAAATTCTAGATAAGAGCAGAATCTATTATAAAATGCATAGGTAATCCTATTTTCCAAGTATACCTTTCTTAATGAGATTTTTTCTACATTATGAAATTAAATATCCTTTTGCAAATGGGACAATTTTCTAGGACATGAGGCATTTATATCAAGTACCCAAATGCAAAATATAAAATATCATTATCTGTCATAATTAGAATAGTCACAAAATGCTTCCAAATACCAGTGACCAATTTTGTGGAAACTAGAATTCTAATTTGAAATATTTAACAGCAATTGAGCTTTGTTCCACTAAAATAATCTATTTTTCCCTTTCTACTGTCCCAGTGGTGAAATTATCCTGACAATGGATCTTTATTTCAGAGTGCATCTCTGATCTCCTTCACTAAGCCAATCTTAATAATCCCTACATGGAAGTACAATGACTCTTTCTGCCTCAAACTTTAAGGATATTTTTTATCTCCTCTGGGATACTTTGGACCCAAGGTCACTATGCTGAAAACCATCTATATCTAGGAGAATATTGATGCTAAGACATATGCAGATATTCAACGAAGGCTGGGCCCAGAGATGTTGAAATGAGGCAAGAGCAATCCTCCGGAATGGGTAGAGAGATAAAGTCTCCCCTGAGACATGGTGCTCAGTTCTAGCCCCCTAAACTGTGAACAAATAAATTTCTATTTGCTAATGTCATACACCTGTCATATTTCTGTTATAACAGCAACAGATAAAAGGTAGAATTTGGAACTAGAAGAATGGGGCAGTGCTCTAAGTGATACTGTGTGAAATTTGTCTTGGAATTAGGCAGTGAGTAGGGGCAAGGGAGTTTTGAGGTGCTTAATAGTAGATGTTACAAAGAGCTTGGAAGTGAGTGCTTGTGGAAGGACAGAGGGCTCAGTGGTGGGGAGAATTACAATACTGAAGATGGCACACATCTCGTGAAGTCATGGCAGGTGGTGGCAGCCGATTCGGGACACTGGCTGGAGAGAATAGAGGAGTCAATCCATGTAATAAATGATTGAGGTACTTTTCAAAA
>PVJH01012218.1:0-65111 GCA_004026705.1 Nesogale talazaci
TATTTCATTGTTACTGCACTGTACCTTAACTGGCTCATCCCCTCCCTGCAACCCCTCTGTAAGAGGATGTCACTTCACCTATTCATGGGCTTTGGGTCCCCAATCTGCCCTCCCCCTCATTTATAATGATAAGATTTTAGTTCTTTGATGCCTGGCACCGGTTCCCTTCAACACCTCATAGTCACACAGGGTGGTGTGCTTCTTCCATGTGGGCTTTGTTGCTTCTGAGCTGGATGGAGGCTGTAACTCTTTACAGGAGCTGTGAACTTCACTTTCTGGACCTCGGAGTGACTGGTGAGATTGAACTGAAGACCTTGTTACCTACTAGAAGCCTTGCAGGAGAGATCAGGAGAGGGAGTTCTGGCTGGAGATGGTAACGGCTTTGCTAGTGTGTAGAGGCCACAGCCCTTGTGGAGCAGACCTCATTCCAGTGCTAACTCCCTGGCCCAGCCTCTGGGACTTGGAGTAGCAGTGGTTCCCTGCTGCGAGGGCCATGGGCTGCTGCACCGTCCCATATTGGCTGTCCCCCCATGGGGTCGTTTCCAGTTGGGATCCACTCGATGGCGGAGAGTCTGGCTTTGTTTATTTTAACCCGCCCTCACCTTAAAAGTAATCAGTTCTTTAAACACATTCTGATGACCGCTTTTGTGCTTCCCACCTGTTCCCTGCTCAGTTTGGCACTGACAACGTTTGCTCTTTTCACGCTCTCTTATCTTCGGGCTTTGTGCTGCAGATGGGTAACGGTAGTTCAGGTTAGAGCTGGTGTTAATAAACATGGGAATCGACGAAGTGAACATACTTGGCGGGAGGTAAGATGGAGACCTCATGGCACTGTGGCTAGGCATTGAGCTGCCAGGTCCTCTCCCCGGCCACTCCTCAGGAGAAAGATGAGGCTGTGGTTTCCTGGATATTTGCCGTCTCAGAGACCCCCAAAGAGTAGTTCTCTTCTGTCCAATAGTGTCACTAGGAGGCAGAAATGACTCAGGGTTTTTTCAGCATTGTGACATAAGCAAATGATGATCAGAACATCAGGAAGGGAGCAATGAATTGTTCCTTGCCACTTGCTGGGCAGCTGTACTTCAATGACCAGGGGGACTCCTGCCTGGGCAGAAGTTCCTCACTCTCTAGATTCATTTGGCCATGATTGTTTCCATGGTTTCATTGTCCTTTTCAGTTTGGACTTTTGTGACACAGTCCCCTTGTTGGTCTTTGTATTTGTGGCGAGTTTGCATAGTCCCGTGGACAGTTCTCACTAAGCACATACGGTACAGTCCCTCTTCATCCTCTTGGCCTCTTTCTCATTAGAAGGCATGCTCAAGATTTTGTGAGCTAAGTGGATAACTTTTGGAATTCAGGAAAGGGGTCCTCCCCGGTGGTATGGTGGGTTATGCATGGAGCTGCTAATTGCAAGGTCGGCAGTTTGAAACCACCATCTGTTCCTCAGAAGAAACAGGAGGCTTTCTACTTCCATAAAGAGTTAGTCTTGGAAATTCAGAGGGGTGTTTCTTTCCTGTCCTATAAGGATCTCTTTGGGTTGGAATCTGGATGGCACTGGATTTGGTCTGGTTTGATATGTGGACAATGTTCTTCTTCACCTTCCAACAAGAACTCTTTTGCTTCAGTTCTTTTAGTGCCTGTAATTTTCCAGAACAAATGTCAAGGAAGTCAGCATACTTTTTTTTGTTTTTAACATGGTGGCCATTGAGACAATTCCAATCCACAGTGACCAGGGATAGGGATAGGGTTCCGCTGGCTGTAAACCTTTAAGGGGGCTGACTGTTACCTCTTTCTCCCTTTCAGCAGCTGGTGGCTTTGAACCATCCATTGATTAGCATCCCACCACTTAACCCTGTGCACCACCAGGCTCCTTAACAGACTTATAAGTGGCTGTTAATACTCTTAACAGACCTTGTCAATTGAACCATCATATAGTCTACAGTTAGGGCACAGCCATTGGCACATCTCTGGCTGAAAGAGAGTCTTGAGGCTGATCCCTGGACTCAGTGGCTCCCTCAGTAACCCTTTTTAAAAAGTGTCTGATTTATCTGAGGGATGTCTCTGTCGACCTGCTACTCCATGATCTTTCATGCTGTTGGAAATATGAGTTATGGTGAGTCTGCTTTGTCTCATATAAGCAAAGGACTGCTGTTACTGTTGGTTCGAGTCTGACTCCCGATTCAGTGTGCAGTGCAGGGCAGGTTCTGCTCTGTAGGTTTTCAAGGCAGTGAGTTTTTGGACATAGATCTTCAGTCTTTTCTCCCAAGATGCCTATGCTTGCCTCAAAGCCCCCAGGCCCGCATAATAGTAGAGATTGGAACCAATTCACACCACCCGGAAAACTCCAAAATAAAGTTAATCCACTTAAAAGTCAATATGTCAGAAATTGCACTATTTACTAATGACTTCCCAAACAAAACCCCAGGGATGGCCTGAGTTTAATTCCTCATCTCCTAATTTACTAATGATGTGACTTCCGGGAAATCACCCAAGTTCTTGGGTATCCATACGTAAAATAAGGGTGATCTTACCTGCTTGCTCCCTGAGAGTCTTCGAACCCTTGTGTGTATGTGTGGGGAGAACCAGATGCCCCCCTACATGCAGAAGCGCCCTCCTGGGACTCACACCACGCTCTCGCTGCTTCTTGTCTGGACACTTGGTGCAGTATTTTCTGTTTCCTTGAAGTGTTTCTTCCAAAGCAAGTGAACAGAATATAAGTGTCCTCTCTCACCGCCCTTTCTCCCTGGCCATCACTCACGGCCATCGAGTCAATTTTGACTCAGGGTGACTCTGTCAAACAGAGTATCACCGCCCCTGTGGGTTTCTGAGACTGTAACTCGTCACAGGAGGAGAAAGCCTCGTCTTTTTTAGTGGAGCCGCTGGTGGTTTCCAACTGCTGACCTTGTGGTTTGCAGTGCACTGTGTAGCCCACACCACCACGAGGGCTCCTTATTTTGACTCATAGTGAACCAATCTGGGGTTTCCCAAGACTAAACCTTTATGGGGGCAGACAGCCTCATCTTTCGCCTGCATTTCCATGTCGAGACTCACAAACAGCCTTGAGGAAGCTCCTGCAGACTTTCCCCCAGGTCATCTGAAGAGGGAGTTAGGTTCGGCTATCTCCATTTCCTACTGTAGGCTATTGAGGCACACAATTGGGAAGGCAGGCTGGGTCCCAAGACTCCAGGATGGTAGCCAGATGCTCTTTGTGCGACTGTTGCACTGACCTGCCCTCTTGCTTCTTCTCTCCTAGTTTGTCTTAACCTGGGGGAAGTCAGTGGCATAAAGTGATATCGATGTAAAGGAGAACAAAATACTGATTTGATTAGTAAAATAAGATATTGATCCAGACATGCTAGTTATGGAACACACATTTTTAAAATAACAACTTTTTTTCAGTATTTTATTTTACTTTTTAGTTAAAAATCATTTTATTGGGGGCTCATACATCTTTTTCACAATACATGAATACATATAGTGTGCCAAGCACCTTTGTATATCTGCTGCTATTGTCATTCTCAAATATCCACTTTTCCACTTGAGCCCTTGATATCAGCTTCCCATCTTTTCCCCTCTATCCCTGTTCTCCCTTTCCCACCAACCCTCCATACTTTATAAACCACCATTGTTCTGTCATATCTTACACTGCCCGACCTCTCCCCAGCCCACTCTTTTGATGTCTGTCTTCCAGATAGGAGGTTATATGTCGATCCTTGCAGTTGGTTCCATCTAATAATAACTTTTTTAATATAACACCACTAAGAAAATTATTTTTGTAGAAAAAAGGGGCTTTTGTTAATAATAAATGGCTTTTGAATCCTCAGTGTGACTCTTACCTACTTTATGCTGTTTTGAAAGACATTTGCCTTTAGGGCATTTACATGCTTGAAGCTTGATAACCAAAGACATTGTCCTGACTTGTCGGACCTCAGTGCTTTTCAATGAGCAAAACCCTCAGTAGCTAACAGACACCCTTCAGATGATAGCTGGTCATGCTCAGGCCCTAACAAGCATCTTCGGGTTTGTTCTTAAGCAGAACTTGAGTAGCATTGAATACTAAAAAGATTTAGGACAACCAAGTTTCAACCAATTTCAACAACTCCTGGGAATTTGTGATCTGATAAGGTCTCGATTTATATTCCCCACAGATTCTGGAAGTCAGTAAAACTTATTTATTTTTAAGGGACTTAATTTAGGGAATTAATTTTATCTTTTTGGAAGTTGATTAAAAAACAAATTGGTAGAAGGATGAAATTACCTTTGTAAACAAAACAAACATATTTGGAATATTTACCTAGATCTTAGCCATCCAAGACAGTAAATTAGATTCAGTGAGGGGCTGAGTCCGGGTGGCGTAGTGGTTGTGCGTGGGACTGTGACCCACTGGGTTGGAGGTTCAAAATCCAGCAGCAAGACTGGGCCTCTTACTCCCACCACCAGAGGACAGTGATGCCCCCAAAACAAAACAAAACAAAATTAGATTCAGTGAAAGACACTTTTGCAGTGTGAATAAAAGACAATTTTACTGTGTAAAGGTTCCTTGGGACCTTGGATCATGACAATAGCATCCCCTATGATAGTGATTCTCAGCCTTCCTAATGCCACGACCCTTTCATACAGTTCCTCGTGTTGTGGGGACCCCCAACCATAACATTATTTTCATTGCTATTTCATAACTAATTTTGCTACTGTTATGAATCCTAATGTAGATATCTAATAGGCAGGATGTATTTTCATTGTTATAAATTGAACATAATTAAGCATAATTAAAACATAGTGATTAATCACAAAACAATATGTAATTATATATTGTGAAATATTTACGTGTTTTCCGATGGGTTTAGGGGACCTCTGTGAAAGGGTCATTTTATCCCCAAAAGGGTTGAGAACCGCTGCCCTGTGACAAGACAAGGACTCTAGCCCAGGATCAGCCCAGGAAACTCCTGTGGGGCAGGAAAGTGGATTCCCACTGCTGGTCCCTGTAGTTCAACACCTCCCGTCCGCTTGCCCACACTGAAATCCTTCACGCCCTTGTAGTATACGTGCAGCTGAGCTAGTCAAAGTCTGGTGCGTTGTTTCAGCAGACATTTATTTTTTATGAAAATACCCCTGTAGTTGGTCAGAGCAACAAAAACTTTTTTTGTAAGCCAAGCTTCATGTATCAATAGACCGATGAGGCTAAAACTCTTGCCTAACTTAATTTTTGAAACTTCTAATGCACTCCCGTCAGAGATGTCATTATCACCTGATTAAAATGATGCTCTGAATCATGTGTGTGCACTGCAACCACACGCTGCTGCTTCCATGGATGCCAGTTTGTTCTTTTATATATTTGGGAAAGGTTTATATACAAGAGGAATGAAACATTGAGAAGCATCCCAACCCAGTCCAGTCCAAGATCCTAAGTCCGATATTAGCCCATATGTCCGAAACCAGTCTATAAAGCCTCTTTCTGACTCATGAAGGATGTGCAATGACACCAGGACAATCACAGGCCCGTGGATGCCGAGTCTTGTGTTTCCAGTGGTGGTAGAAGCATCCTAGTGCAGTCAGGGGTCTCCCCATGGTTCCTGGTTTCCAGGGTTCAGGGTCCATCAGCAGTATCCACTGGCAGTAGAAGCATCTCAGCGCTGGCAGGGGTCTCTACGTGGCTTCTCTGGTCCCACTAGGGTAAGCCAATGTGGCTTCTCCTCCAGCTCCTCCAGTCTCCAGGAATCAGGATCAATCAGCATGCTGTCATCTTATCTTGTCAGTCTGCCAGTGTTTTCAGTCTCGGATTTTGTAAGAATTTCTGGCACTTGTTGAAAGTAGTACTTATGAACATCTATCACTACCTTTTTTGAGAATGAAGTAGTAATTAGAGGAAAATTCAACAAGTTTTCTGCTTAGCTACTGATAATGTTGTGACTTGTATTCCTGACATTCAATGTCGAAAGATCTTATGAAACAATTTTATTCGTATTCATATAACTTGAGTACTTTTATATTTAAGCAACTTAAAACTCTATTTATTACATATTATCCCATGACTAAAATGGACAATAAGCATTACTAAGGATTCTGGGGAGCCTGGTGCAGGAGGAGGTCCCTGGGGAGGTGAGTTGGTGATACTGTGAGTTATGGCATGGGGTAACACTAACCTTAGTGATGTCACTGGATGAAGTCATACCCCAGGAAGCAATGCGCAGTCCTGGCTTCAGGGCTTTCCTGTCTGCTTCTAAACACCTTGGCATGTGGCAGCCAGGGAGGGGTCAGCTCCTGAGACCTATTAACCTCCCTCTGCCTTGTGAAAAAGTATGCTGACCTCCCCTTGCATACCTCAGTGTAGTAGAAGTGGCAGGGCCACACTGTAAACCCCACTCTAAGGGCAGTGGCAGCTGGGGACAGTGGCTCCAAGACACAAGGATAGCACAGGAGTGAAGAGTTTTGTAGAAAGACTTCCAGTTCTGCAGAGCAACACATCACCTGCTAGCACGCCTGCTTCATTTAGAAACATCTGGACTTTGATGTAAAATAATGGGTTGAGCCTTTACATTGCTGTTCTTTAGCATGGCTCAACATTTAATGAAAACTCTCCATTTTGGGGGTAGGTGTATTTGGCATTTAAAAAAAAAAATCACTCTTGTCCACAGCCATACCACCCTGAATGCGCCCGATCTCGTCTGATCTCAGAAGCTAAGCAGGGTCGGGCCTGGTTAGTACTTGGATGGGAGACTGCCAGGGAATACCAGGTGCTGTGGGCTTTAAAAAAAAAAAATCAATCTTTTTGCCAAATAGGTTTTATCAAACAGTGGATTAGACACTGTCTAGTACTCCGTTTCATAGTCTTTGGATAATTTGAATTTTATGTTTGCTGGATATGTGAGAATTAAAATAGAAAGTTTTTGAAGGGAATTTCTGCACGACTTGTATGCAGCTCCTCGTTGGTTTCAAAGCCACTGCTGCTGAGCTGGTTCCTACTCAGGGCATCCACCCAGTGGATTCTGAAGCAGCAAGCCTGTGTGGGAGCAGAAAGTGTCTTCTTTCTCCCATGGCATGGCTGGTGGATTTCAACTGCTGGCCTTGTGGTTGCAGCCAAGCGTGTAACCCACTCTGCCAGCTGAAGAATTTAGCTAATCCCTGTCTACGTGATTATTGTAGTCCCTGATACGTGACAGAATTCTAACAACCAGGCCACCTCAAGTCAGTTCTGCATTAAGTTCTATAGCTCTTTCTTCAGTTTTCTATGCTTGTCCTCTGTTATCAGTATCTTTATAAATTTTACCGTCATTTGCCTTTGGGGGTTGAGAACATTTCTTCTGCGAATAAGGTCAGCAAATTACACACTGCCACATTGTATGTGGTGCATATTGCTCATGATAAGATGTGTCCCCAAAAGAGGATGATTGTAAATATGGTTCATCATAAGGTGAATGTGTGGATAACAGGTATATTACAAAAGACTAGGTATATCTGGGGTCTTAAAGGCTTGAAGATAAACAGGTGGCCATCTAGCTGAAAAACAACAAAACCCACATGAAAGAAGCATACCAGCCTGTCCCGACATGATTGCTGTAGACCAAGTGGGTGCATAAGCAAATGTAGTGAAGAAAACTGATGGTGGCCAGCTATCAAAAGATACAGCATCTGGGGGTCTTAAAGGCTTGAAGATAAACAGGTCGCCCTCTAGCTCAGAAATAACAAAGTCCACATGGAAGAAGAACACCAGCCTGTGTGATCACGAGATGTTGAAGGGATCAGGCAGCAAAGAACAAAACATCATATCATTGTGAATGAGGGGGAGTAAAGAGTGGGGAATCAAGACCCATCTGTAGGCAACAGGACATCCTCTTACAGAAGAGTCGCAGGGAGGAGACGAGCTAGTCGGGTGCAGTATAGCAACAATGAAACATGCAACATTTCTCTTGTTCTTAAATGCTTCGCCTCCAGCCCCACTGTGATGATCCCAATTCTACCTTACAAATCCCGCTAAATCAAAGGATGTACACTGGTACAGATAGGAACTGGAAACACAGAGAATACAGGATAGAAAAATCTCTCAGGACCAGTGGTGAGAATGGTGATATCAGGAGGGTGGAGGGAAGGTGAGGGAGAAAGGAGGAACAGATTACAATGATCTACGTATAACCTCCTCTCTGGAAGATGGACAATGGAGAAGTGGGTGAAGGGAGACATCAGACAGTGTAAGATATGACAAAATAATAATAATTTATATATTATCAAGGGTTCAGCTGGGAGCAGGGAGGGAAGGGGGAAAAATGAGTGGATATTGGGGGCTTAAGTGGAAAGCAAATGTTTTGAGAATGATGAGGGAACAATTGTGCAAAAGAGCTTGACACAATGGATGAATGTATGGACTGTGATAGAGTTGTATGAACCTTCAATAAAATGATTTTTTAAAAGACTGTATGTTATAAAATAATATTATTAACAATAATATAGTGGTCAATCTTTGACCTTGAGTCAGCCACATTGTAAAGGAAAATTATAATGCAAACATCACTGCTATATGCCTTTTATTGTCTTTGGGAATATAATCTACTACAAAATTATTGACAGCAGGTAGGATTGAAGAGTCTGCATTTAAATCAGCCTCCGCAGTCAGGATTAGGATACAGAAATCTAGAGATGGTGTTCTTCAGGGTTTATGAGCAGTGATTTAAGACACAGCTTCCCTGCTGAAGCAAAAAAGAAGGACACCAAAAAAAAAACTAAAGAAAGGATTACTCCACAAAACTAATTGTCCAGACAACCCTTGGCTTCCTTTAGCCTGAGACCAAAAGAACTAGACAGTGCTTGCCTACCACTGCTGACTGCTCCGACCAGGGACTCAATGGAAAACTATGGTTAGAATGTGCAAAAAATGTGGGATGCTATTCAAACCAAACCAAACCAAACCATTGTTACTGAAGTGTCAAGAGGCTAGAAGAACCCCCAAACTATTAAGATACCTTTGGAATCTGGAAATTGAAGCTACAACTGGAGACCAGCCAGGTAACAGATTGGGCTACAAAATAAACGCTTGCATCCAGGAGACACGTGCTCCCAGGATAGTCAGCTAGACCTGACCAGAAGGGCAGCATGTGTCTGACACAAAGAGAAGAAGGTGAGCAAGGGCATGGAAAAGGAGAAGACAGAGTGGAAAGGGGGAGTGGCACAACTTATTTCATGGAACAAGCAGTCAATGAGGTGTTGAATGCATTACTACTTTGCTGTGTAAACTTTTACCTACGGCACAATAAAATGTTCAAAACTATATCAGTGCTGGAATGAATGGATTCTTAACAAGGTCCTGATAGGACTGCGTCATGTGGCTGATGACACATTTTCCCCCCTCTGATCACTTCTTTATTTCCACATCTGTTGTTCATAGTTGGCCAGCTTGCGACAGATAACTTCCTCCAGCCGGTTTTCATGTTTAATCTACTACGTGTTCCAACCAGCAAATCACTGCTGACTGCCAGAGCCTCAGAACTATCTGGGTGGGTGACTGTGTGTAGCAAGGGAAACCATTGTGACTCTCCTCCCTGTACGTGGCCAGGCAGCTTTGCATAAAAGAAAATAATAATGCTTCCCTGGTTCTGAACTGCACTGCTTCCCCGCCACGTCTTCCTGCGGGCATGCATGGCTCAGGCCAGCATGTGACTTCTCTAGAGAAGCCACTGGAAGGCCCCTTGTTCGGTGTCTCCGTCTTTGCTAATTAGAGCTGCTGTAACAGCACTACCACAGATGGGTGCTGTTTGCAAACAGAAATTTGTTTTCTCACCGTGTAGGAGCCTACAAGCCTGGCGTGAGGGCACTCTCTCATGGTTCTGGAAAAAGACCGATATCTCGTTTGAGCCTCTGCTCTCGGGCTTAGGTTAGCATCTTCTGTCCTCCTCTCTGCTTGCATCCCTATGTCTGATCTATTCTTTTTCTATACATTTCTAAGGTGATTGGCTTAGAACACAACTTGCACCGACAAGGCCACTTTCCGAAGGAAATCCATTCCCCAATGGCATTATAAGCATATAGGTATGGGAGTTAGGATTTGCCACATAGAGTGTTGGAGGACTGTCTTGGTTATCTAGTTCTGCCATAACAAATATCCCCAAGGGGTATTTCACAAAAACAACTGATTCTCTCACAGTTTAGGAGGTTTGATCAGGATGTCAAAGGACATCTTTTTTATGTTGGCTCTGCAAGAAGGTTCTTGTCTCCTTTCCACATCTGTGGGCCCAGTGTTTCGTCAAGATCTCCGTGTGTCTTGGCAGCAGTCGGCTTCTGTGTCTGCCTGTGATATTCCCAGCACAGAGAACCTGGGTCCAAAGGCCATGCTCTGCCCTTGACTCTTCTTTTTGGGTGATTATAGGTTTTCCTTTCTGCTCTCTGCTCTTCTTTTTTTATTTTTTTTGTAAGATAAAAGGTGATGTAGGCCATACCCCCAGGTTAGTGCCCCCTCATAGTGGATTAGGGTTATGAGCTGATGATTGAAAGTGTGGCATCCCTCTGTAAGACTCTGAAAGTTTCTCTTAATCACAGAGTAGCTGAGACAAATGGGACAAATGATGGGGTAAAATTGCCAAACAGAGAGTTCCAGAGGGAAACTTGAGAAGACAAATTTGAAAAGACAAATTAAAATATTATAATGAAATGCAAAGACCTAGAGTTAGAAAACCAGAAGGGGGAAAACATTAGCATATCTTTCATTGAAAGAAAAGAAAAAATCCAAACCTAAATTTGCAAGATTGAAAGCATCTGTAGGTGAAATATGAAATGATGCAGGAAACATCCAAAGGAGAGGGAAAAAAAATACAAAACTGACATTCTATTATTTTAAGAGGTAGCGTATGAGCAAGGACCAATGGTTTTGGAGGAAGAAGGCCAGGTTAATGCTGAAAGCATTCGCCCCAAACAAGGCACCGCGATTGAGAGAACGCCAATTGACATGTTGCAGCACAGTGATGAGACACTGGAAGCACTCACTTGTCTATACTGGGGAATTTGGAAAACAGCTAATTGACCAACTGACTAAAAGAGACCCGCATTTATACCCATTGCAAAGAAAGGTGACCCAAGAGAATGAGCAAACACTCAATGATATCATTGATAGCACATGCAAGTAACATTTTGCTGAAGATCCTCCAACAACAGTTGCAGTAGCACCTTGACAGAAATGTAGACCAGGTTCAGAAGAGGATGGGGAACAAATCTGCTGAGGTAAGATGGAGCTTGGCTGAAAGCAGAGAATGCCAGAATGGTGTCCCGTGTGCTTCTTTGACTATACTGAAGCATGCGACGGGGTGGGCCCCAACACATCATGGATAGATATCCTTGAGAAGAATGATAATTCCATATCCCTTCATCGTGCTCAGGGGAAACGTGGACACGGATCAAGAAGCAGTTGTATGGACAGAACAAGGGAAGGCTGCACGGTTTAAAATAAAGGCAGGGATGGATGGGGGTTGTGGGCTCGCCCCATACTTAGTCTGTGTGCAAAGGAAAAGCATCGCAGAAACTGGATCCTATGAAGAAAATGGCATCAGGATTAGAGGAAGGGTTGTGAGCAACCTGAGATATGCAGAGCACGCAGCCTTGTTTGCTGAAGAGCTTGAAGGACTTGCATATGTAAGTGAAAGAAAGCAGAAAGAGCGGAAGAAAACATCCAGTCCTCCAGTGGCGATAGTAAAGGAGGCCTCAAAAGAAGGTGAAGGAATGCAGAGTCCCTGTACCAAAATGAATTGATTGAGAGTTTGGTCAGGTGGGTGGGGGGGGGAGTTCTTGAAGTAAAACACTTAGGTTGCACGGAAAGCCCTGGAGGAAAAGCAAGGCTTCAGAAATGGACAGAACACCAATCCAGTGAACTGCGTCAGAAAACCAGTGCAGCGCTGAAAGCACTCACTTACATGCCTAAAACACTGAAGACAACTACCTGCAAGCTGACTGGAAGAGAACCGTACTTGTGGCTGTTCCAAAAAAAAAAGTTCCAACCGAATGCAAAAATTATTAAGCGATAGCATTAATATCGCATGCAAGTAAAATGCTGAAGAAGAAAGCAGCCTTAGGATAGGATGACAGATCCCTAACTACCTGTAATCTTCAACTAACACAAACTTGCTTGTTAAAAAGAAGAGGCTCTGAAGCAGTTGTGATAATGATCAAAGACTTCAGCCTTCGGTAGGAACCAGAGCTCAATGGAAAGAAAGTCAAGATTTACACAACCGGACCAATAAACAGCATCATGATAAACCAAGGAAAGATTAAGTACCAAGATTCCCTAGTACTTGGATTGACAATGAACACCTCTGGAAACAGCAGCCAAAAAATCTCACTACTTATTGCCGTGGGTAAGTCTTTTGCAAAAGACCTTTTTAAAGTGTTAAGGAGGGAAGATGAGGAATAAACCGTAGTATTATAATCACCTTAGGTGCACGAGAAAGCTGGACAGTCTATAAGAAAGTTTGAAGAAGAAATTGCTCCCTTGAACTACGGTGTTGGCAGAGGTTATTGAGTATACTATGGGCTGTCGGGAGAACAAATAAATCTGCCCTGGAAGAAGCCCTTCCTTAGAAGCAACATTTGTTCTCATTGTCGCATGGCCTTCGAATCTGTTAACCAGAGAGCCGTCCTTGGAGGGGACCATTGGGCTTGGTAAAGAGCTCAGTTAGGAAGAGCCTCCTCGGCCAGGTGCTGATAGAGTGGCTGCTGCCATATTATAGGTTCAAACATAAGAACGATGGCTTCATTCTTTCAGAACCAACCCCGTGACATCTATCAACAACAACAACATACTCAATATATGTGATTTTAGATCATAATTTGTGGACTGCCATTTCCCTAAAGTGTTCTATTGCTGTTGTATGAAACGGTCTCCTTCCTTCTTTGGAAGTTGGAAAACATCTGTTGAGAAATACTCGCAAGTCTGAGCGAGATGCTTCTATGCTAATGTGTAGCTGAATCAGAGCGAGTGTATTTTTTTCACCAGTCGTGATTTATACCCAAGTCTGCCAGGCTAAGGATGGAACTGCCAGTGTCTCCCGTATGACATGTCTTCTCCAACCTCTCCTTTCTTTCTGCCTTGTTGTTGTGCACTCCCCGAGAAGCACTTTTAGTCAGGATTTGTAGCCCCTCTTGGCTAAGACTCAGGAATAAGTGAGGTTTCCCCACATGATCTCTTTTAAAGGGTCCCCTAGTCAGATGAGCTGGCACTTGGACATCCTGATTTATGGTGTGAGAGGATCAACAAGGTGAAAATATGTGGGGGAGGTAGACTATAAGTACTATACAAGAAGGACCTTGTTTTATTTGTTGTGGCTTTATCCCCATTGGTGCAGGTGAACACATCATCCCCACCAACACAGTTTGAGAATAAAGGGGTGTTTTAATAATGATGCCAGAGCTCAGGCATAATTGCCCAGGGCAAGAGAAGCAACAGGCAGAAACTCATATGCTTTCTACCCAGCCCACAGGCGGGCCAGCTGCAAGGTGCAGAGCGAGGAGAGAGGAGAGAGGAGAGAGCTGGGGAGGAAGGGCAGAGGGCTTCACTGGGGCATTTGCTGACAATCTGTTCCCAGATTAGTCTTAAACTTCTTGGATACTCCTCTAAATTTCACCCCACATCTGTTGCAGAGTACTCCTGGTGTTTTTATCACTTCAGTTGTCTCCATTTTCTTTTGCTTTGAAGTTCTATTTTGAATAGTGTAGCCAACATTTCTTTTACAATATACATTCCAACAGTTTCTTCACAATTAGTTAAAAAAAAAAAAAAAGACAGCACCTCTCATAGCTGTTAGAATTTGCATTGTGCATTAGCGTCAAATATGCCCTGGCTCAGCCATGTAAACTTTGGGGTTTTAATCTTGCCTAATACTGTGATCTTTTAATCTTGATCTTGCTGATTTTGGCTGTTTTACCATTTTTTTCCCTTGATGTTGGTCTCTGATTCCATGCATTGCAGATTGCTCAATGGATTTGTAGTAAACTTCCAAGATGAAGGGAAGTTTCTTGTTCTTTGTTTGTCTGAGATCTTGACTGTGTTCATGTTATTAAAACAAACAAACAAACCCAGACTGAGCCCTGGTGCCGTAGTGGTTAAGTGCAGGACTGCAGCCCACTGGATTGGCGGTTCAAATCCAGCAGTAGCTCTCCAGGAGCAAGACTGGGCCTCCCGCTCCCACCAGAGGGCGGTGATGCCAAAAAAATCCAAACAAAAAAGCTCACCCACAATTTCAGCAATCAAACTTCCTTTAAAGATCCTTGCCAGTGGGCCCACACTATAGCCACACTGAAGTGTGCCCATGGGGAAGGAAGGTCTTGCCCAGCTTTTTCTTTTTTTAAGGGAAAAATGTTTAAAGTTTCCAGTTTGTTCACTCTCAAACTTGTACCTATTGTTCATGCCAATCACATTACCCAAAGCCTGATAATTAATAAATATGAACGAGATCTTCCAGAACATGGGCAATGTCACATATTTGCACATGTGAAAAATGTTGAAATGCTAAGTGCTTTGTTATACATTTATCAGCATAAAAGCAAAAATGGAAGACAAGACCTTTAGTACTTCTGAGGTTGAACAGTAGAGCGTAAAATGGGGATTGAGCTTCAAAGAAGTTAAACACCTTGTGTAAGCTGCATCCGTGGGCCTCCAGTGCTCATTTCTTTTTGGAGGCATGGTGACGGTGGGCTACGAATCAGGCTCCAAACTGCCATGTGGGTAGTTGGAAACCACCAGTTTCTCCTGCAGGGAAAAGATGAGGCTTTCTGCTCTTATACAGAGTTCTAGTCGTGACTCATTACAGGGACAGTTTTACCTTGTGTCAAAATAGAGTTGATGGCAGCGAGTTGTGTATTATAAATTGTTGCATGTGCTTCCCTGCTCCCTCGTGTGCAGTGACGATTCGACAAGATGGAAAAATGGAAGTGCAAATGGCCTGTCAAAAATCTCATAGGCATCAAATGCTATGGAGACCCCTGCCAGCACTGAGATACTTAAAACACCACTGGACCAAGAACACTTCCATTCCACTGACCTGTGATCTTCCTGCATTCAGTGCCATTGCATGTGTTTTGTGAATCTGAAGGAGACTCTATAGATTGAATCAGACATATGGGCTAATATCAGACTTATGGACTTGATCTGGACCAGGCTGGGATGATTCCTCAATATTTAACTGCTCTTGTATATAAACCTCTTTTTCTTTTCTTTTTTTTTTTTTGGCATCACTGCCCTCTTGTGGTCGTGGGAGCTACCCAGCCTTGCTCCCAGAGAGCTGCTGCTGGATTTGAACCACCAAGCCAATGGGTTGCAGTCCCGCACTCAACCACTAGGCTGGTGGGGCTCAGCCCATAAATCTCTTTCTTATTTACAAATGAGTCTCTATGGATTTGTTTCTCTAGTCTACCCAGACTAACACACCTTCATATGAGTGTCACTAGGAAGGAGTGAGCCAGCTAGGGTGCAGTATAGCACCAACAAAATATACAATGTTCCTCTAGTTCTTTAATACTTCCTATCCCCAACTATCATTACCAGCAAGACTGGAGCATGTACACTGGTACAGATAAGATTTCTCGATACATGGAATTCAAGACAGATAAACCCCTCAGGAACAATAATGGGAGTAGCAGCACCATAGGGGTAGGGGAAAAGTGGAGGAAGAAGGGGGAGAAAGGAGGAGGCAGTCGCAACGATTGATGTATAACACCCCTCTTCACCCTAAGGGAGATGAGCAGCAGGAACATGGGTGAAGGGGGACAGCGGACGGTGTAATACATAAAAATAAAATAATTTATTGAAAATTCATGAGGGTGGGAGGGTGGTTGGAGGGGAAAAGAGGAGCTGATACCAAGGGCTCAAGTAGAAAAAAAAGGTTTTGACGATGATGGCAACATGCTATCATCATAACATCATGACATGCTATCATCAACAAATGTGCTTGATACAAGTGATGCATGGGTTGTTATGAACTATAAGAGCCCGCAATAAAATGATTTATAATTACCTTTAAAAAAAAAGAGTTTAAGTCTCTGAAGCCAACAGGAGCAGTTTGACCCAACAGGGCCACTGTGAGTCAGAAATAACTTGGTAACAGTTGAGTTCAGAGTTTGAGGTAAAGTAAAGGAACGAAGTAAAACATGGCTGAAACTAGTAAAGGAGGAAGTCAGATAGGATTCCATGCACATAAAATGTCCAGAAGAGACAGGCTGGGAGACAGAAAAGAGATGGTGACGGTTAGGATGGAGTGGGAAGGATAGGGGAGTAATTGCTGCAGGGCACAGGGTGTCTTCCAGGGGTGTTAAAATGCTCTCAGGTTGACTATGGTGATGGTTACACAACTCTGAATATACAAAAAAAAACACACAGTGCCTTGTACACTTTTAAATGGGTAAATTGTATATCCATTTATTAAGACTGTGATGAAAATAAGTTCCATAGCTTCATTTGTCATGATAACGAATGATAAAGAGTGACAGCTTAGTGCCTTCTCACCTGAAGAACAGGGCGAGCGAGACAGTCTCTGGCTGGCTTCAGGCCTGAATAAAATCAATGCACAATGGATTTGGCGGCCTGATATAAACTATGCTGAAGCCAAGAGACGGAGCTCCCACAGCTCTGGCAGGGCACCTCCCTTGCTCCCTTCTTCATTCCAGATTCTCAGCATTAGAGGCTCCCACCAACCAGACCACAAAGCTCCGGCTATTTCCCGAAAGCAGTTGTTGAAATACGTACTTCCTAGGAAGAGGCGTGCAAGGGGGTCACTTTTCCTGAAAGGCTGAGCACCCGTGTGTAGATCAGTCCATCCTGTTCGCTATCACCAGTAGGAAATGAAAAAGAGACTCTGGATGAGATGAAATTAGGCTGAAGAGTCCAGGCTGGAGGATTGGAATATGCTTGGTTCCTTACTCCTTTGATCCTTTGTTTGCTGGGTGTGTAGTACTTCCTGCTACTCCTGAAGTTATCCCCTTCCCTTTATATACTAGTGGCCACTCGCCCACAAGTTGTAGTCAACTCAAACAAGAAAGAGTACAGTTGTGCTTCATAGGATTTTCAGTGCCTGATTTTTCTCTTTTTTAAATTTTTTTTCTGATTTTTTTTTCTTAAGTAAATCGTTGGGTCTTTCTTCCAGGATGCCTCTGGTAGAATTGAGCCCCTCCCCCTCAGGTTAGCAGTTGAGTGTGTTTATTGTTTGCATCACTCAGGCCCTCCTCTCCCCCATTTCATGTACATGCAGTAATAAAAGAGAAAAGCTGCTATTGCTCTTGTGAAAATACAGTAAGCTCTAAGTCTCACAGCAATGAACTCGAGCATGCCCTTGCCCTTGATCATAAAAATGGTGTAGGGCCAGGGAATGTTTTCTTCTCTTATGCATAAGTTATCCTGAGTTGGAGTTGACTCCACAATGGAAACACCAACAACACAGATCCCATGATATGTTGTTTGTGGGAATTACATAATTTCATGTCAACTTGAGAAAAGAATAAAGGGGTGGAGTCTAGCCTGTCGATCAGGTCGCAGCCTGATGATCCCTCCTTGTGGGCGTGGCCTTCTCATGAAGATTCTGGAAACTGCCCCTCTCTTGATTCTGCCATCAGAAGAGGCGGCCCACACTCTCTACTTCACTTTCTTATAAAGGAGCCCCACGGAGACTCATGCCAGTGCTGAAATGCTTCCACCATCACTGGATTCATAAAACTTCACCCACTGTTCTGTGATCTTCCTGCATTTGGCATCATTGCAAGTGGCTGTGAGTCTGAAGAGAAATTTCTGGACTGGTATCAGACATATGCGCTAATATTGAACTTGTGGATTGATCTGGACTTGGCTGGGATGTTTTCTCAGTATACAGTTTCTCTTTGAAAACTCCCTCTTACACACATATGAGTGTCTCTGAATTTGTTTCTCTAGTCAACATGGACCAACACACTGTTTCTCAGTGTCTACTTCTGCATCATTAAAAAAAAAAAATCTCAGGACAGAAAAATAACCAGGCAAAGAATCAGAGAGAACAGAAAAGGAGAAGTAGGACTTAGGGAGCCCTGGGGTGGCCTACCAAACTCAGTTCATCCTGCTTTAGTAGTTTTGGGCTATTAAGCCACAGTATTTCAAATACCAGCAGGGTCACCCATGGTGAACAGCTTTCAGTAGCGCTTCCACACAAAGAACAGACTATGAAGAATGAGACAGGCTATCCAATCCTGACGGATTAGCCACTGAAAATCAAATGATGTATTGCATTCGTCAAATTTGAAGCACACGTTCTATTTAAAGTGCTAAAGAGCAGAGCTGTCCCTTTTAGAACTAAGGTACACATGGCCCAAATCACGGTGTGCTCAATGGACTCATATGCATGCGAAAGCTGGGAAGTTGAATAAGGACGATGGCAGAAGAATCCATTTGGGGAATTATGGTCTTTGAACTATGATGTTGGTTACTGTTATTGAAAGTACCACGGACTGCCAGAACAAACAATGATCTCTCATGGAGGTAGTAGGGTCAGTAGGCTTTTAACAAGTAAGGAGGACAAGACAACGTCTTGGGTGTTTTACCCTCATTACTGGGAGAAGTCTGCCCCTGGAAAAGCCCCCCCCCCCTTCTGGGTGAAGTAGCGTGCCAGTAAAGAAGTGGAGGACCCTCAGGGAGATGGGGAAGGGGCGCCATGGCTGTATCAGTGGGCCCAAAGACAATGACAGTGCTATGAGGCCTGGGACCCGGCAGTGTTTGATTCTGTTAGACACGGGGTTGCTATGAGTCAGAACAAAGTCACAGCACCTAACAACAGTAGATGTGCAAACCTGATTGAAAGCCTGGTACAAAACCTCTTGTAGCACTCAGTGACATGGAAGAAAGACCTCGACATTTACTTTTGTAAAGACTATACCTGAGGGGCTGAGCTCCGGTGGCGTAGGGGTTGTGCGCGAGACTGCGGCCCACTGGGATGGAGGTTCAATTCCAGCAGTGGGGCTGGGCCTCCTACTCCCACCACCGGAGGGCAGTGATGCCCCCCTCCTAAAAAAAAAAGGCTATACCTGCGAAAGTCCTATTGTTAAAAAAAGAGAAGACCCTGTCGAGTATGGAACACCTCGATGACGGAATAGGGTCAACCATGAGTCAAGAATAAACGCAAGGGCAGAAGGCGTGACTTTGTGAAGGAGGCTACTGAGAATCTCCGGGGAAAAGTTCGAGGTCAAGATCACGGAGGTGGGGCATGGGCAGAGAAATGTTACCTAGAAAATCTGAAAATTAAATCCAGCGCATTGCATTGATGTCGGATTAATTTCTTCTCTGTGGAATGAGGAGGGAACATAAAGGTTAAAGAGTTGTGGTGGCGAAATCTCGTCACACATAAATGTCACCCTCGTGCACAAGGAAGCCCTGCTAAGACCTCTGAGTCTTTGAAATCGAGGTTTGGTGGAATTTTTATTTTGTTCTTCTTTCCGCATGAGGAATGCCTCTTTGCCTTTCTGCATGAGGATATGATTAGACCGATACCGTAACTTCTTCGTGTTGTTGCTGGAGCGCTGCCAAATGACTTTGGACTCCTACCGACCCCCATGACATGCAGCGGTGCTGCCTGTAGGGGTACTAGGATCCAGTTGGAGCTAGTGGGTGGGTTTGAGTCACTGACAGCCAAGCACTTACCTGTTGTGCCAGCAGGGCTCCTCAGTGCCCCCACAGCTATGCCAAGCTATGGCAAGCAAGCACAATGTGCACATGCAGACTTATATTGTACAACAATCTGCTTCACTCCTCTTGGAATTCCTGTTTCAGTCCTAGTTTCCTCATAAGGGGCGTTTTATATGAGAGGGAGAACAAGGCGTCATTAATATTATAGCTGTAGAAATGTCCACATCATGCATGGTATACTTTGTTTCTCCAGTTTTATCTTTCTTATATTGAATGACAAGAATGATTCTATTTTGCATTCATAATTATTATTCTGAGTGCCTGAGAAAAGGTTATAATCCCTTATTTGAGAAAGTAAGAAAATTTATACAGTACTTAGAAAATATTTTCTTTTGAATTATTTGCAATATAAAAATATTAATAAAGGTATAATCCAACATATATGTATATGTGTACATATAGATACACATATATTAGGTTGGGCTGGTTGCTAGAGAAGCAAGACTAGTGACATTCATAGATGTATAAGAAAGAACTTTTTATCAGGAAATAATTTTGTATCAGGAAGACTTCCCGGCCCAGTCCAACTCAAGTCCACAGGTTCAATGCTAGCCAGAACCCTCTTCAGACTCCAAGTGGTAGCAGGCCAATGCAGTGAAGCAGAGGCAGCAGGATCGTGGAATCACTTTGTTCCAAGGTTGGTGGAAACCTGAGTGCGTGCTGACAGCTCACTCCCAAGGTTGGCAGATCAGATGGGACCACGCTAGAGACAGACACAGAATCCCACCACAGGAAGGGTGAAGAGTGTGTGTGTGTGTGTGTGTGTGTGTGTGTGAGAGAGAGAGAGAGAGAGAGAGAGAGAGAAAGATAGATTCCCATTGTTTTTCTTATAAAAAAGACCACATAATACCCAAAGAGGTATTATCAGCCTGTGACCTAATTAAAATGTTGGACTGTGCCCATACACTTTCATCCGGGTAGAAATTGACGTAAAATCTTACCTCCATATTTATCAGCCAGGTAGAATAATCTAGTCCTGAAAACAGCCTGAGATTTCTGTGTCCTGTATTTAGGAAGAGCTGTTACTGTAGTTGTCATTCATCTACATCGTCGACACTAGTGAACCATAGGTTACCCAGCCCCACACGTTTCTGGATCATGAACTATCTCGGCTATGCTTCCTGCTAGTGCTTTTAGGGTTGTTGTCAGGTGCCAGCAAGTCGGTTCTGATTCGCAGAGACCCTGTACACACAGAACGAGACACCACCCAGCTCTGCGACAGCTTCACAATTATTCTTAGGGGTGAGCACATTGTTGCACCCTGTGTCCATGCATCTGGTGGATAGCCTTCCTCTTTTTTCCTGCCCACTACTGTCACCAAGCATGACGTCCTTCCCCAGTGACTGGCCTCTCTTGATAACGTGTCCAAAGTGCGGAGTCTTGCCGTCTTTGCCTCTTAGGTGCGTTCTGGCTGCACTTCTTCCAAGACAGATTTTTTGTTCTTTTGTCAACCCATGGCACTTTCAGTATCCTAAATCAGCACCACCATTGAAGTGCAAGGATTTTTGGTGAGTGTTGTAGTGATTATGAGTTGGGCTGCTGACGGCGAGGTCGGCAGTTTGAAACCAGGAGCCGATCTCTGGTAGAAAGATGAGGTTTTCAGCTGTTGTAAAGAGTGACCATCTTGGAAAGGCTCAGGGCAGCTTTACTTTGCCCCGGAGGGCCACTATGAATTGGAATCTACTTGATCGCAATGAGTACTTTTATGGGGCAATTAAATACGTCTCTAACTCGATTTTTTTAATATACAATTTTTAGACATCAGAACAACACAATCTCCACAGGGAAGAAGCACACCAGTAAGTGTGATCAAGAGGGGCCAAAGGGAGCAGGTATTGAGCATCAAAGAACAGGAATCACTTCATTACGAGTGAGGGGAGTAGCAGGGTGGGGACCTAAGGCCCACTGGTGGGTAATTGGTCACCCCTTTACAGGGGAGTCATGGGGAGGAGACAGACCAGTCAGGGTGCAGTCGGGCAGTGATGGTGCATATAAGCTTCCTCTAGTTCCTGAGGTCTTCCTCCCCCCCAACCATCATGGTCCCAATTCTACCTTGCACATCCGGATGGACTGGAGAAGTTACACTAGTGGAGGGGGGAGCTGGAGATATGGGGAAACCCAGGATGAGTGAGCCTCTTCGGGCCGGAGGTTAGATTGGAACTACTGGATGGGTGGAGAGAAGGTGGGGTAGAGAGGCGGAACCAACTGCAAGGATCTACATATGACCTGTCTGGAGGACGGGCATCAGGGAAGTGGGCTGAGGGAGGTGTTGGGCAGGGTAAGATACGACAGAACAATAATAATTTATAAAGTATTGAGGATTGATGGGGGAGGGAGAGCAGGGGAAGAGGGGAGGGGTTGGAAAAGCCGATACCAAGGGCTCAAGGGAAAAGGCAGATGTTTGGAGAATGATGACGGCAGCGGGTGTGCGAATGTGCTTGGCACAGTGTATTTATTTATGTATTGGAAAAACAATGTACAAGCCCCTAATAAAATGATTTTTAATTTAAAAATAAAAGGAACAACAAAATCCTCCTCCTCTCTCCCTCTTGCCTTCCCCTGCCTCAAAGACAATTGATGCTGATCAACACGGGCCTTGTTTTAGTTCTAGTCTATGTTGCTAGTGGGTGAGTGATGGATGGTGGCGCGGCGCATGAGCATGCTGAGGGGGAGCACAGGGGGACTGTGGCCCCTTTGGCTGCCAGGGATGGAGAGAATGGCACGTGTGCTCTCAATCTCTTATGTTACAACAATTAACATGCTCATCTTTTAACGGAAAGGTTGAAGGTTTCAGTCCACCCACCGGAGACTTGGAAGAAAGATCCATTAACCAGTCATTGAAAACCCTGTATCGCTCAGTCCTACTCTGACAGTCTTTGGGCCTGCCATGAGCTGACATGGACTTGACAGCCACTGGTATGGCCCTTATAACCAAGTTGGCTGCCACCTGTACCTGGATGACCACACCGCTCTGAAGTATTGCCATACCAACCTAGTGGGAACCAAACAGCTCCTGTCTTGGAACCCCTTTGAGTGTTTTTTCTGTATCCCGATTCCCCAGCCCCACTAGCCTTCCAAGGGAGCCCTCCAGAGCTTGGACACTGCATCCTCCAGAGTTGAGTGATGCTCATCTTCACCTGTCTCACATATTTGGACAACCACCGCTGCCCTCAGCTTTTACTGCAGACCGCTCTTTGTGTTGTTGGATTCAAGAGGCTGTGCAATATCTCCTCTGTGCCCTGGTCCTCCTCCTCTCCCCCTCCGCCTTCCCCTGCGTTGAAGACAGTTGATGCTGATCAATAGCACGCCTAGCTTGCATAGACGGACACATGGCCCACTCTGGGTTTTAGAACTGCCTGGCATATTCTCTCACCTCTAATCCCTGCACTTACAATTTATGCAAGCCACAAAGCTTTGGGTACCCTATATTTCTTTGGCACTTCTGAACCCAGATTGTTAATAATGGTCTCTAGCATGATTTATCCTTTTCTTTGTCCTGTTTACCTTTATGGTTTCTGAAGGCCAGGAGGGAAAAAAGATGTATTTACATATATGTTATCCTTTTTTACATGCAGAGCAATATCTAGCCCTCATGAGTATTCACTGTTCATGTCAAATGTCTATGTTGAGGGCTAGATTTCTTTTCTTTCATTTTGCCTTTAAGGAGCAAACATCTTTTCTCCCTCACAGTTCTGACTCTTCAGGTGCAAATCAGAGTCTTGGTCTAATGGATTTCTTCCTGCTTGGTAGCCCTGGCTTCTGGTGATTCTCCGGGGACCCTCACATGTCTCCTATCGTCTCCTTTCTCCTTCTTCTATTTTCTTTTGGGGGGGGAGTCATCACTGCCCTCTGGTGGTCATGGGAGCTACCCAGCGCCGCTCCTGAGAGCCGCCTCTGGATTTGAACTGCCAAGCCCACGGGCTGCAGTCCCGCACACAACCACTTGTGCCACCGGGGTTCAGCCCTCCTTCTTCTATTTTCTATGAGAATTTAGTGTCACACTTTATTTTTTGGTTACCAACCCCCCGAACCTGTCTTATTTTTTGTATGTTTATCTTAAAGTTGTTAACAAGACACTGTTTTTAGGAACAAAGGAGACTGGGTTGTTCCCAGCATTGTTTAGTCCCTTGTCTAGCACTGAGAGGAGGAGTATTTGTTCTAAAATACGCATAAGCTTGTTTCAGTAAATGAACCAGTTTCTAAACAGGTAAATTAAGTCTACTTCATGCTAGTGCATTTAAGTGAAATGTACCGTGTGATTGCTGCTGTAGATGGTGAGTTGAAAAATGAGCTGTCTTCAAAAACTTGACAGGCTTAATCTCTCAAAGAAGGCAGGAAGATCCCTCTGAAGATCGTCTAACTTTTGACAGAGTGGTTGTAACAATAAGGTATTAAGTGCAGAGCAGGAATGGCTACTAATCACATTTCAAAGTGCTTGTGTGATGGTTGTTGTACAGCTAGCTCAGAGGAAATGTGCAGAACCACTTCAGCTGTAACTAGAGCCTGGACTCTGTGTACAGTTCCGTAGCCACATGACGGCAGGTCAGGACGGCTCAGGGAAGAGGGACTCTTCCTGGGTCTGCTCCAGGAAGGTCTAGCTGAAAGGCGGATTTCTCTGAGTTGTATTTGCTACAGAGTTAAGAGGGTTTTTATTGGCATAGAATAGTTTTAAGGGTGCTATAGGTAATTATCTTTAAATCAGGGGTATATTGTAGAATTCCAAAGAATGCTACCCCATAACTGTCTTTTATTTTTTCAAAAATAATTTTAATCTTACTTAATACACATTTTACATACACAGAAAGTACAGAGCAAAAAACAGTACACAAAAAGTATAGAGGAAGAAAATCGCACATTGCTCTGGTCTTATAATTTATTTAAAATTTTTTATTTTAAGATAGTTTTATTGGCATATAATCCCATATCATACAATTTAATCATTCAATCATATTTATGCAATCATCCCCACAATCAATTTCAGAACATTTTCTTTTGGTACTTGTTGTTAGTTCACCAACCCCACCCCCCTCCAAGATCCCCCACCATGTTCCTAGCAATTTCCAATCCAATCTGCCTCCATAGGTCTTCCTCTCCTGGAATTGATATACAGAAAAGCATACAAAACATAGACAGGAAGCATAAAAACAAAAAACAACAATGACTAAAAATATAGAAAAACCTCGATCAAAAAGAGGCCTTATAGTTCTTCCCTCCAGTGGTTTTACTGAGATATAATTCACATAACATACACTTCCATAGTTCAGTGGTATTTAGAAAGAGTTGCATATACATCACCACAATCAGTTCTAGAACACTCTACCTTCTCCCTCTTGTATTCATTTATTTCCTTCTCGTTTCCATCCAACTCCTCTTTTCTCCCCGCATTCCTGATAAGCCATTATACCAATTACTGTCTGTGTGCACATCTTTTAAAATGCCACTGAACTATGGAACAGAAACTCAGCCTTTCTACATTTTTTAATTGTGTAGTTTCCAGGTTTTAGGAGTTGAATATTCTTAGTTTTCAGTTTCAGTGTAATGTAAGCTCCATCTTACTCAGTAGGGATAATGCTGAATTTCTTTTAACATGTTTATTTTGGCTTTTTGAATTTCATCTTTTCATATTCTATTGAGTTTTCCTAATTATTCTGAATACTAATCCTCTATTTCTTATATGTACTGTAAATAAATCTCCTTAGCCTCTAGCTTTTGTTGCTTTTTAAAACTTAATTGTTTCGGGCTGAGCCCCGGTGGCGTAGTGGTTGAGTGTGGGACTGCGGACCACTGGGTTGGCAGTTCAAATACAGCAGCAGCTCTCCAAGAGGAAGGCTGGGCCTCCTACTCCCACCAGAGGGCAGTGATGCACCCCCCCCAAAAAAAGAAAAAAAATTGTTTCATGGTTTCCTTGTGCAGGAGTTTAGATTTTTAAATAATATAATATTTATCAAGAGTTTCTTAGTCTTTCTCAAAATCGCCTTGACTACTTTTATAAATAAAATAGTTAGCTTTATAAGTTTGCTCAAAAGTTCTGATGGCATTTTAATTAGAAAAGAAATGAGTTCATAGAATCCTTTGGAGGAAAATTGACATCTTTTTTTTGGCATCCCTGCCCTCTGGTGGTGGGAGTAGGAGGCCCAGCCTTTGCTCCTGTAGAGCTGCTGCTGGATTTGAACCTCCATCCCAGTGAGCCGCAGTCCCGCACACAACCACTACGCCAGCGGGGCTCAGCCAAAAATTGACATCTTTGTGATGAAATATTCCCATTCATAATATAACATAACTGTTCACTTGCTTAGATCTCTATTTATGTCTTTGAGGAAATATTATAATTTTTGAAGACCTTGTTCATCAACTAATTTTCTATGGGCCTTGGTACTTTTGGTTCCTGTTGTTGGCAATAGGATTAAAACTTTTTTTCTTTCACATTCTCTGACTATAATCATTAGTGTATTGAAAGAATTGATTTTTATACATTCGACTTAGATGTGACAACCTTCATAAATTCTCTTATCATTTTAAATTGTTTATAGATTGCCTTGGTTTTTGTAATCATTTGTACAATGAATAATGACAATTTTACTTTCTTTGTCAATCTTCTGTTTTGTACTGTGATTTCAGTGATGAACAGATACGATGCTGGAAGACATCATTGTCCTTTTTCCCTGGGGCTTTAGAGACTGTTTTCCACGTCTCATTCCTATATGATGCTGGCTGTATGTTTTTTGAAGATACTCTTTGTCAAGGAAGAACTCCAACCTTGTTGAGAATTATAAAAAGTACGCAGACTCGGGCTTTGTCCCAGTGGCGTAGTGGTTGTGCGCGAGACTGCGGCCCGCTGGGATGGAGGTTCAAATCCAGCTCCACAAGAACAAAGGCTGGGCCTCCTACTCCCACCACCAAAGGGCAGTGATGCCCAAAAAAACAAAGAAACAAACAAAAAAAGTACGCAGATTCTCAAAAATCCACAAGCAAGAGGCTAGGGTAGTCCCAGTGCCATAGATGCTGAAGGCAGGCAGTGAGACTCACTGTCAGAGCCAGGCAGCACTGCAACAGCACACGTGTCTGCATGGCAGGACCATCCCCTCACCCGAGTCCCAGGGTGTGGGGCAGCGTGGTGATCCCAGTGCTCAGCACCGCCAATAGCAAACAAAAACAGGCCAGCCCTGCTCTCCAGCAGAGCGGGAGTCACACCATGACTACCTGCACCTGCTGGACTCCCTGTCTGGCCGTGCTGGTCCGGCCTTGAGGTTCGGCCGACCCTGAAAGGTCACATAAGGATGTTTAAGATCATGGTGGACTCCTTGCGCTAAGAAGGCTTTCCTAACAAGTCAGTTTCTTAAGAGATTAATTAAAAAAGAAAAGATTGTGGGTTTATACATAGCAAAAAATGCCATTGTAATTTTTTGTAATTATTTTTAAATGTACAATTGAGTGACATTAATTGTATTCACCAACCTATTTAGCTATCACCACTACTATTTTCCCCAAATGTTTTTTCATCACCCCAAAAAGTCAGTCTCCAGTATTGCTACAAAATCATAAACACCATTATTAAAAAATATATCAGAATATGAAAATATTGTTTTTCCGCCTATCTTTTAGGTTGGTTCTTTCCCTTCGGAGGCGGCATTTCCATCCTTCTAGCCCTTCCCTGAGGAGTCCTGCTGGGGAGGTGCGCTCTGTGCCACCCTGCTAACTCCACGGCAGGGGCTGAAACCCACCAGCTGACACAAGAGAGAAAGATAGGCTTTCTGTGTCCTTGAAGACTGGAAGGCCGGGAAACCCACCGGAGCGGTTCTCCTGGGTCCCCTAATAGGACCTAGTTGGAACTGCCTCCATGACAGTGAGAATCTTTCTCCGATGATTTTTGCACTCTTTGGATTAAGCCCATCCATGCGTGAACTGAAACCTGAGTGCCAATGCTTTTCACTTACTGCCCCCTCAACCCTGATAGCAACATTTTTTTTACTTACCTTTGTATGCATGTGCACAAGTCCAGAAACTTTCTTCTAATTATACTTTAGCTGTATGCCATTAATTTTGCCATATAGTATTTTCATAGTTGTTCAATTCCACCTACTTTACAGTCTTCCTTATGATTTCCTTTTAGACTTGTTAATAATTTATAAGTCAGACAATAAAGATTCAAATAGATGGGATTTTTTTTAAAGTGGTGATATTGTTTCTGCCATGACTACAGGATTCTCATCTGCTCAAAACCAGTTTTCACATTGATATTATCAGTTTGATGTGATGGTGTGCCAGGAAGAATTAAACATCTACACATTCCTCTAGGATAGGCTAGAACTGCCCCCAGAGTTCCTCAGGCTGCAGTATAGGGGGTAAACAATTGGTTGCTAACTGAAAGAGCAGCAGTTTGAATCCACCAGCAACTCCGAGGGAGGCTCTCTCCTCTCATTACAAGTTATAGTCACAGAAACTCACGGGTCCGTTCTACCCCGTCCCCTGGAGTCTCTCCCAGTCAGAAGAGCCTCGCTGGCTGTTTGGTTTTAGAGTCACTCCGCCAAAGAGAGATGTGACCTCCGTGAAAATTCATTTTTAAAAATCTTCAGGGAAGCACAGGACTCCTCACATGAGTACTGTAAATGCACGCCCTCACATCTGTATGAATCGCAGCGTTAGCATTTCATTTTTCATCAAAGGGTCTTTTTCCTCCTCTGGTCTCTGGGTAAATGATAAGCTTCTTGAAGGGCTGAGCCCCGGTGATGTAGTGGTTGTGCGCGGGACTGCGGCCCACTGGGATGGAGGTTCGATTCAAGCTCCACGGAGCAAAGGCTGGGCCTCCTACTCCCACCACCTGAGGGCAGTGATGCCCCCCCCACACAAAAAAAAGCTTCTTGGTTACTCCTTGGGCCATTGCGGGTGTTCTGTTTGTCCTTTTGTGGGGGGGGGGTACCCTGTCCACGAATGCAGCTTCACAACGAGGTTACATATCTTACTTTCTGACTTGCATGATGCTAACAATATGTCTCCTGTCTTTCCATGGACGTTCAAGCCCTGGTCCTTGCACCAGGGAATCTGTTATCACCACCAAGTTCGTTGCCAGGGAGCCAGGCAGCTTGTGTGTGGTTTCCTTTAACTCTGAGTTCTTCCTTTCTTTGGGATAATGGTAAGGTATCTCTTTTTTTCTTTCTCTCAAGCTCAGCTATGACTCTGAACTTAATTTGCTAAGTCTTACCTGGCATTTTTTATGTTTAGAGGGGAAGGGTATTAACCTTGGGTTAGGCTTGTGCTAGTCTGGGTAGACTAAAGAAAAAAATTCATAAGCACGAATATGTATATAAAAGAAAGTTTTATATAAAGGGGAATCGTGCATTAAGAAAGTGTCCCAGCCCAGTCCAGTCCAAGGTCATAAGTCCTATATTAGCTCATATGTCTATAAAGTCCTCTTCAGACTCACAAAATACATGCAATGATAACAAATGCGGATGATCACAAGCCAGTAGGTAGAAAATCTTTGGATCCAATGGTGTTGTAAGCATCTCAGCGCTGGCAGGAGCCTCCATGTGACTCCTCTAGGTCTAGGTATCTGGCTCCTTTAAGGTAGGTCCATGTGGCTTCTCCTCAGGGAGGTCTCACAGGGAGCCAACCACTCAGTTGAGTGGTCTCCAAGGAGGAACTACTACATTTCCCAGAATTCTCATGAAAAGGTTATGCCCACACAGAAGTCTCATCCACTATCTCCAGATTGACTGGCTAGACCTTACACTCTTCATCCTCAAATTGACACCAGATTAGGGGACTGCCACAGGCTCCTATTGATTTTTCCAAACAGAATTTTGACTCAGGTTTCAATGTGAACACTAAATGAATGCATGGTTCCTGAGAAGCAAAAAAGCATCTATGTTTTGCCTTCTTAACAACATATATTTATAGTATTAGCATCTATGTATTTGAATGGACCATGGACCAATACTTCTGTTCGTCTAAGTGATTTTATTTTTAACTTTTCTAAGAGGACCCACTCCTCCATCTTGACAACATTTGCACCCGGGTCAGTGAAACAACACCTAAAATCTCTGGCTGCCACTCTTAGCCTGGGTAAGGGAGACGGGCAAGATTGGTGCCGTCTCCTCTTGACCCCATGCACAGACTGCAGACTTCCTGACAGCCTGCTCTGCCAGAAAAACCGGTCCTCACAGCAACACCCACTATTTGAGCATTGACATTTTTGATTGATTTCATCGTGGAATGCAAAGACACCCAAACTAAAGTTTTTATGGTATGACATGAAGTCAAACTATTTCAGAGCGAGATTTTTTTCCAAATGACCTTTCTCTTTCTTTCATTTTGAATATGTGTGTGACCCTAAACACAAAGAGGACTGACAAGTGTCACCTCAGAAATTGACTCAAAAAGGACAAAAATCAAGTCAGTGTTTAGGGGCTATGTGGGTTTGGCATTTTTCAAGAACTTCATTCAGTTCTTGACCTTCAACACAATCTTCCTATAATCCTTCGCTTTAAGCCCCTCTGCTACGGAAGAGGGTGTGGAGCACAGTCCCAGAGCCCAGGGTTCAGCAGCCAGGGCATCTTGCCCAGATGGGGATGGGGTGGGGTCAGGAGAAGGCTACCGCCCTACCTGCCTCTGTGAAACCAGCAGGGTGTATCTCCACTCGCTCTCTGACCACTGATGGACAATGATTGTCTCTGCATTTGGGACAATTTCTGACAAAGGTGTAGCTAGAGATAAATTGTCAGACTCCAGGAAATGTGGTGTCTTTATGTTTTGCTGGCAAAAATGTAGAGATTTGAGATGTTCCATCTCTGTACCCAGGCAGCCTTTGAATACTGGTCATCTTCCTGCCCTTTTTTTATTGCCCCCATGTTCCCTGGCACACTGTGCCATCATGGGAGTTAGTCAGTTCGTGGTTTATCAAAAGCACAAAAACATTGCATCTTACTAAGGTATAACACCCAACTATTTTTCTTTTTTTAATCCACCAGGGAGTCTCGAAGCAAAATATGTAGGTTGAACCCTTGCTCACCCTCTGTACTTTTACAAGTTCTCAGCCTAATAGAGAAGGGCACACTAAGTTGAGAACAGATCAACCCCCATGAAACCATTGCCAGCAAACCCACAGCCAGTGACTTCAGAAACCGATAGCAAAAAGAATCTATTTATCCATAAGAAACCTATTCTTTTGGACACTAACATAGCTCCCAAGCATCCAGACTTCTGTTAGTGTTTCTTTTTCGATCACTAACAAAACCACAACCAAGGCTGAGCTCTGGTGGCGTAGTGGTTGTGCGCGGCACTGCAGCCCACTGGGATGGAGGTTCAATTCCAGCTCCACAGGAGCAAAGGCTGGGCCTCCTACTCCCACCACCAGAGGGCAGTGATGCCCAACCCCCCCCCAAAAAAAAACACAACCAAACCAAACTCACCATCGTCAGTTGAGGCTGACTCACAGTGAGCCCTAGAGAACTGCGCCTGCGAGTTTCTGAGACTGTCACTGGCCGTGAGAGTCCAAGCCTGTCTTTCTGCCTGGGTGGAGCCCTGCTGGCATATGGTTACACACTGGGCTGCCAACAGCGAGGCCAGCAGTTGGAAACTGCCAGTAGCTCTGAGAGAGAAAGATGAGATTTTCTACACTCCCGAAGAGTTTACACTCTTGAAACACACAGGGACAGTTCTGACCCGCCCTGTCGAGCTGCCCAGAGTCAGGATGGACTTGATGGCAGTGAGTTTGGTTTCTAGTTGTTTCTCCCATAGAGGGCCTGGTGGCTTTGAACGGCTGACCACAGCCCCATGCTGAACCACGGCGCCAACCAGGTCTCTGAGCCCTCTTGAAATGTCATGTATCTTCTTACCTCACTTTTAGTGGCTGGAATGTGTTCTTCAGAGCGAAGCCTCCTCTATGAAATCTTCTTGGCTACTTTTTTTTGGTTTGTTTTTGGGCATCACTGCTCTCCTGTGGTGGGAGTAGGAAGCCCAGCCCCACTGCTGGAATTGAACCTCCGTCCCAGTGGGCCGCAGTCCCGCGCACAACTACTACGCCACCAGGGCTCAGCCCTTCTTGGCTACTTTTAAGTAAAGTTGTTTCCCCCTTGCCTTTTGTGTGTGTGTGTGTGTGTGTGTGTGTGTGCCTTATTTTCTGAAAATCTCTATCAGAAGTCCTATAGTGCTTTCTCGCATGGTCTCAAGAACATTAGCTCTTTAAAAGTGTCTTCTATTCGCTTGCCATCAAGGTGTTGTTGCCGATGCCCATGTGTTTTAGAGTACAACTGTGTAGCCTTTTCTGCGGCTGATTTTTCAGAATTTGATGGCCACCCCTTGCTTGCAAGCTTCTTCTGGGTGGGCTCACACTGCCAGCCCCTGCGTTAGTAGCCCCCTGTGTTAACTGTTTCTGCCCTTAAAGTCTAGTGTCTCTCTCCCTACGGGCCATAAAGGTCAGCGGAGAGACCTGGAATTACATACTTTTTGCTAGTTATTGTGATCTTTATTTTCTTTTCTCTTATTCAATCTTTTGTTTTCTTTTTGTTTGGCCTCTGTTATTGTTGATTTGCTTACTTAGATAAGATAGACATGGGAAGCAAGCTCCAGGAGAAAGCAATGGGACTGATGATTCCAGAAGATCTTGTGGGGAGAAGGAGGTGGGAAGAAGGGAGCGGTGAGCTAACAACCCCATAGACAGGGGAACAACTAGGGAATTAAAATCAACAATGAGGAGAACATATTGATCCTGGGACTGTTGGAGCAACGACAATGTAGTTGGGAAGAATTACTAAGAGACAGAGGAAGGGATGAGTTAAGCTGGGTGCAGTATAGCACCAATGAAAGGCACAGTGTTTCTCTGGTTCCTTGATGCTTCCTCACCCCCACCACCCCCTCCCCACACTATCATGACCCAAGTCCTGCCTTTCACTTTGAGCTAGACTGGAGCATGTGCACAGGTACAGAAAAGAGATAAGATCTCATGACATGTGGAATCTAGGAACAGGAATGGGAGTAGCAATACTAGGAGGGTGGGGGGAATCAGAGGGGAGGAAGAGGGAACTGATTGCAATGATTGACACATAACCGCCACCACTACCCCACCCTAAGGTGGGATGAACAAAAGAAACCACTGACCTATAGGGACGGGAGACAACTATTGGGGTAAGATATGAAAATAATAATAATTTATAATTTATCCAGGTGTCACAAGGAGGGGGGGAGGAGCTGATACCACGGACTCACGTGAAGAAAATGTTGATAGCAATGTATGTACAAATGTGCTTGATACAGTTGATGTATGAATTGTTATGAGCCTCCAAGGAAACAATTAATTTTAAAAAAATGTTTATTGAAGAAAGAACTGGAAAGGCTCCTGTGTAGTTGGGGCACAGATTGCAAGGGGTCATGTGGAGTAAAGTGAGTCTGAGAGAAAGGTATGCAAAGCCCTTTAGTCCAAATTATAGATACTAGTTTTTTGTTTTTTGTCAGCAATGGGACATCATTCAATGATTTTAAGGAGGGGGATGTCTTGTTTCGATTTGGTTTCTAGGTAGAGAAGTGCTTTCCAATGTCTTTTGAAAAGCTGCATTAGGGAGAAAAAAGCCAGAGACATTGCCCTGGGGAATTTTATTCCCTCTGCACAATGCACCAACGCCTTCTTCCAGGGGGGCAAGAGCTGTCCTAGGAAGTGTTTACTTGGGAAGCCTTTTCCCATTCACCCTAGAGCCCTCTGATCTGGCTCCTTCTGGCTTCTGTTGTTGTTCTTCCCCAACTGCAAAAAATATAAAAGGAGCACAGTTCTTTCGGCCCTTGTGATGTCAGTTTGCTGCTTTGCAGTGGTGTAGAGCAAAGAGGGCAAAATGTGCAGGGAAGGGTTAGAGATGGAAACACCGTCTTCAGAGATGTGTGGTGTTTGTCAGGAGAAAGTGGGGATTTGGGGAAACAATAGCTTCACATAGTGATACACACACACACACACACATATATATATATAGATATATAGATATAGATATAGATTTAGACGAGACCCCTGGTGGTGCCATGGTTCCTCACTGGGCTGCTAACCTCCAGGTCAGCAGTTTGAAACGACCCGTCACGCGTCGTCGTGGAAAAGAAGAGGCTTTCTATCCTGGCAAAGAGTCACAGTCTGGGAAGCCCTTAAAGGCAGTTCTGCTCCATCCTGTGGGTTGGTCTGAGTCTGAATTGACTCAATGGCAGTGCGTGTCAGGCTGCGTCGGCTAGAGAAACAAAGCCAGGGAGACTCGTGTGTGTGTGTGTGTGTGTGTGTGTGTGTGTGTGTGTGTAGGAACGAGCTTTATATCACGAGCAGTTGAATGCTGAGAAACATCCCAGTCCATCCAGATCAAGTCCATCAGTCTGGTATTAGCCCATACATTCTATACCAATCTGTAAACTCCTCTTCAGTGTCAGGAAACACGGAATGCAGGAAGATCACAGGCCGGTGGGTGCAACATTTTGTGGATCCAGTGACAGTAGAAGCATCTCAGTGCAGGCAACGGTCTCCACGTGGCTCCTCCGGTTCCCAGGGCACGGGATCTACCAAGGATCAGCAATGTAGTGTCATGTGTCTTGTCAGTAGAGGGTCTCTTAAGTTGTGAGCAGAGAGAGAGTGCCTCCTGCCTCCAAGGAGGAACTACCCGGAGTTCTGAGAATTCTCAGGAGAAGGCCACGTCCACACAGAGGTTTCATTGGCTATACAGTGATTGACAGAGTCGACTCCACCCCTTCACTCCTCATCCTCAAATTGACACCAGATTATGTAACTCCAACACAGTGCCCATGAGTATAAAGGTTTCTTTGATTTCAGAACAATCCTTTTTGACTTACCCTCATACATACATATAACACGTGTTCATGAGCATGGATGAACCTTACTGGTAAGGGGCTGTTCCATTGCCATCTACTTCATTTGACACTTAAAAAATACCGGGCAAAACCTGTGGGACTTATGGGTCATAAGTACAGGTCAGAAAACACCCCTAGGAGGAACGGATTACTCTCACAGTGGAGGCTATGTGCAAAAGGGATAGAAAGCAGCAAATGTAGGTGATCTACGAACTTTCAAAGCATACTGACTTAAGAAACAATATGCAAAACAAAAATCTCAAGAGCTGCTAAGGATTTGACCAAGGGAACTCATCACAGGATGTCACGCGTGGGAAGGATGGTCAGAATTGTCAAGAGCAGCTGAAATCGACCGACAGTGACTTGCTCCAGCTCGGGGACCCATGACAGCTTTCAGCCTCCCTTTCACAACAGCCTGGGAGGCTTGGAGGTGTGGCGATGTTATCGCCAATTTAGAAATCTGGAAACTGAAATCCCCGAGAGAGTCCACGGCTTGCGCAAGGCTCCACAGCTAGTACAAGGATAGACCGGGGCTGGCTTCCAGCACTGCTTATCCTGGCTCTGGTGATCTTTCCACTATACTGCACGGAGCCATGTTTCAATGTTCGTTTTTTAATGTGCATTAACAATGATTATGATTACAAAGTGACAACACAGCCTTTTGCCATTTGGGGGCCAGAAGTAGAAGAGTTCTTTGCGAACACCATTTCAAGCTGTTTGATATTAGAATTTTAAGTTGAGATGTATGAATTGCTTTCCCCCTCTCCCCGAAATCTATAGAACTTAAATTGTGTTCATAAAAAAGAACAACTCTATCTAACCTCAAAATCTCATTCCTGTACTATCTTCTTTGATATCTTGAGGGAAGAGTGGGAGAGGGAATGGGAAATGTAGACGTCGTAAAAATGGCGGTGGTAAAACACCCCCCAGGCTACTGAGGCTCATCTGAAGAGCTCGGTAAACATGATCATAGATGAAATGTGGTTAATGAGTAATGTAAAGAGACCAGATAGCTCTGTGTGTGTGTGTGTGTGTGTGTGTGTGTGAGAGAGAGAGAGAGAGAGAGAGAGAGAGAGAGAGAGAATAAACTTAGTTTGAAATAGGCAATCTACCAAAAGTTTCCCCGTCTTTTAGAGTAAATTGATTTTTTAAAAAGAGATCATAAAAACAAAACAAAACCAAAAAAAAAAAAAAGAGAGAGAGAGAGATGGACACTTGTGGCCATAGCAAAATACTCCATTAAGATTGACCTCTAGTTGATACCAAGGACTCAAGTCGAAAGCAAATGTTTTGAGAATGATGGTGGTAACAGATGTACAAATGTGCTTGACACAATGGGTGTATGTATGGATTGTGATGAGAGTAGTACCAGCCCCTAATTAAAAAAAGAGATTGACCTACTTTTTTTTTATCAGAGACACTTGTTTTATATGGACTGGTATTGAATCAGGTCGCTTTCCCTGGGAGGCCTGTCCGTGCCCTGTGAGACAGTTCAGCACTGAGTCCTGGCGGTGTAGTGGTTGCCAGCTGGGCCGTGGTTTACAGAGGCAGTGGTTTGAAACCACCAGTAGCTCCCAGGGAGAAAGAATGGGCTTTCTGCTCCAGTAAACAGTTACTGTCTTGGAAACCCACAGCAGGTTCACTGTGCGTTAGCAGTGAGTTTGATTTTGGCCTCATTAAGACTTAACAGGGGGCTGAGCCCCGGTGGCGTAGTGGTTGAGTGCGGGACTGTGGCCCACGGGCTTGGCAGTTCAAACCCAGCAGCGGCTCTCCAGGAGCAAGGCTGGGTAGCTGTCACAACCACCAGAGGGCAGTGATGCCCCCCCCAAAAAAAATGGGAAAAAAAGGACTTAACAGTGGTTATGTTTCCTTAGTTTCTCCGCTCAGGTCTTAGACCATTTACATTTGCATAGACCGCTACATGGACTTATAGTAGTTTGGAGGCATTCACTGTTAATTAATCTGTTTTCATTGGTGCTATCTCTGCATCTTGCCTTGAGTCTGTGGAGGAAATTCTTCTAGGCTGTCTCCACAGTTTTTTCAGCACCCATGTGTTTGTAGGAAGTTCACTTTCACTTTTCTTGCCTACCTGGTGCCAGAGACATCCGCTGCCCTGGTGCCCACATTACAGACAGTACCAAGAAGGAGTGTTTTTTTTTTTAGCTCAGGAGCTCCCTGGACCATGCCCGTAGGAAAACATAGATCTCAGAGATGCTAGGAATGTGACCAAGATTGCTGATTACAGAACAGCAAGCTCCAACTCTGCGTTGGCCAAAGGTCTGTGTTTCTTTTTCTTTTCTTGAACTTTTAAATTATCCTTCCTACATTTGAGCATTACCTGCTCCTCCCCCCCAACTCAACAATCATCGAGTCAGTGCCAACTCATAGTGACCTCCCTGTGGGTTTCTGAGACTGACTAACTATGGGAGTGGAAAGCCAGTTCCTGAGACTGACTAATTACAGGAGTGGAAAGCCCAGGGTTTCTTCTCCCAAGAAGGCACGAACTGTCGACTGAGGATGGCCACCCATCACATAACCACTGCACTTCCAGGGTTCCCACTTTGGGTCAGAGTTGTGCATTTTTAATACTTTATCTAGGTTTTTAATGTCTTTAATGGGGGAGTAAAGGGCCTTCTATTCCCTCAGATTTACTCATTGAAACATCACCTCATACTATAAAATTGGACTTTTTAAGGGTAAAGCTGCGTTACTAAATTATGGTGTTGTCAACAAGGTAAAACAGTGGGTTGAACGGTTGTGGATTGTTACTGATGGGTGTGGTACAAGTTGTTGCTAGGCTGTGATGCCTAGAGTCATTCGCTATGGAAAGAAAACAAGTCCCACCATTATAATTAGGGACATATGTCTCTGTTTACATTGGCCTAGCCCAAGCTGGAAAACGATAAAGCAAAGAAAATATAACACAGATTATCATCTCCAAATTTCACTCTCACTTCAGAACCTGATTGGGCTTCAGATTTTTGTACTTCATGTATGACAAGATTCTGACCAGCGAGCACATGAAGCACAGATGAAGCAGTGCTGTAGGAATACCTCTTTGAGCACATTGAACATTCGTGTGGCTTTCATGGCTTTCCATTGCAAGCACAGAAATTCAACTCATATTGCCTACATGAAAGAGGAATGGGATCAGCAGATGTGCTTTTCTTGATTTGCACACCTGAAATGTACTAGGTCTTCCTGATGTAGGAATGCGGGTTCCAGAGACTTAAGCCAGGTCCTCTTCTCCTGACTCCGTTTTCCTCTGTAGGGCTATTTTCTCTCCTTACCATGAGCTGGCCCTGTGGAATATAGGCTTAAGTCACCACCATGAGAATTTATTTTGTTTCAATAAAATCTTTGGAGTTGTCTCTCATGGTCTGATGTGGGTTACACATTTATGCTTATGAAGTCAGTAGATTTTTGCTCTCTGGCGCGCTACCATGCCAACTCCCTGTGACCGGGCATTGTGTCAGTCAAACCACACAGTCTGAGAGTGGGGAAGGTGCTCCCCAAAGAAAAACCAATGTGCTCCAAGACAAGAGAATGAAATGCTGGGCCAGAAAAAATAAACTAGTCTCTACTCCATGTAGGGCAGGTTATTGTAATGAGAAGAGTCAACTTAAAAAGGACTGAACTTTACCAATGTTTGGTTTCACCCCATCCCCAAATCCTTGTGTTTAAGCACCCAGAAGGCTACTTACTGCACTCCTGAGTAACACAAGCCAAATAGGGTTTGTGAAGTAGTGGTGACGCCATCATTGGAAGGGCAGGGGACTGGTTCAATGCATGTCGCATAGAAAGCAAGTTGTGCTAGAGTTTGTCATATCATCTTTACTCCAGATTTGTCTGTATTTCTTCTACTATTTCAAAGTAGATTTTGGAGAAATTGCTAATTCTCTCATTTCCTTGGACATCCAATTGAATGACATTATGGGGTCCTCCCAGTGCAACAAGTTCCTGGTTTCCTTCCGTCCTGCATATACTCTTTGACACTTTAACAAATTCTGTTTTGTCAATCCCTTTTGGATACTTCAAATTTTCTATGGATATATAGATACTTGAAGTCTTCAAAGAGTGAAAAGCTGATTTACCAAGAGACCCTTTTAAATGCTAGCACATTTTGACCTTCTGAGGAGCCAGCGGTTCCTTTGGTGCCAGGCATCATTTGTTTCTTTGGTGAGGAAGAAGGTCCACAAACTGGGATGTCTCTCAGTGTTTGTATTGTGGGGATGCCACCCCCGACTCTGCCAGGGGCCCAAAGGAAGTCCTGTCTATGACTGTCAACCATTCAGAGGTCTTTCTAGGAATTATTTCTTTATTTTTAGAAGTTTTTCTAAGAATTGGAAGCAAATCTTTCTGTTCTACAGAGGGTCATGGGCTCTGGAAGGCAGTTTGAAATGCTTAACTGGCTTTCTCCACAGTTTCACTTTCTTTTAAAAGATAAGGAGAAGGGTGGAGCGATGGTGGAGTCGAAGGGGAACCGATTTCAGGGATCTACATATAGCCTCCTCTCTGGGGTATGGACAACGGGGAAGTAAGTGAAGGGACACATCAGACAGTTTGTGATATGAAAAAGTAAAAACAATTTGTAAATTGCTAAAGGTTCATGGGGATGGGGAAGTGGAGAGTGAGGGGAAACATGGGGAGTTGGTACCGGGGGCCTAAGTGGAGAGAGGATATCTTGAGAGTGATGATGGCAGCAAGTGTGCAAATGTGGTCTGCATACAATTGACGTATGTATTGATGGTTATGGGAGTTGTGTGAGTCCCTAATAAAGTGATTTATATGAAAAAAAAAAAAGGGAGGGGGAAGAGGCGCTTATACCAAGGGCTCAAGTAGAAAATATTTGGAAATGAAGACGGCAACATGTATACAAATATACTTGATACAAATGATATATGGAAAGTTATAAGAGCTGTGAGAGTCCCCAATAAAATTATTGGGAGAAAAAAAAAGATAAAGAAAGCCTCACTCAGGACAGGTTGACAGGGAGCAGGAAGTGTGTCCTCTGGTTTAACGTGGGGTATCGTATTAGCTTTATCGATGACGACGTGAGGCTTCAGAACCCTGCAGTCAGCATGAAAGGTGCTGCCATTGACTGACCAGATAGAAACCCAGAAAGAAGAGTTGTGGTTCAAAGCTGTCCTAGAAGAGGAAATTGGAGACGCACAATTCAGAACTTTTCAGTGCTGCAGAGTGTGTTCAAGCTGACTTGTATCACTTTCTCTGCAGGCAAAACCCACCTGGAGACATTTTGGGACATTTGAGACATTCCTTGAAGGGAGCTTTTCAACACACATAGTTTGAAAATGAAAAGTAGATATATAATCCCTTTCAACATCACCAGTGACTTAGACCTTGCAAAAGATGACTTTATTGACTTGAGGATAAAAGAAACAAGGCAAGTTCATTCAGCTGGCAGGATTTTAAAAATTCTTAATCTTCTTTGACATAAATCTTTCTTTACCAGTCAAAGTTAGAGATGGGAATGCAGATTTTACTTGCTCAGACAACCATTATTGGTTTTCAAATGTACAAACCATTAATGTAACAAACTACCATGACATTGATGGAATGCTAAAGACCAACTTAGGTCAAAAAAAGATTAAAAAAAACAACAACAATGAATGTCAAAGATCTCATGATTTTAATGTCTTACTCAAGCTAAACATGATTTCAATGTGATGGTTGTTTATACATATTCGAGTTTTTTTTCTGGAAGTGCCCAGTACTGTTCATAAATGGATAGAATAATTCTGTATAAAATGACCTTTATTTACAGACATCTCCAGGGCTTTTTCTCCACCTCTGCCCTCAGGTTGGGCCGGGGAAGAGGTCCTGGAGGAAATGATGCAGAAACCTTTCTGGGCAGGGGTACACTTGACTGTCCTGCCTTGGCTGCTGCATATGGCAGGCAGTCTACTGCTGGCTCTCTCCTGGGGGGTTGCAGATACTTTGGTTCCCACCTTTGGTTCCCGGATGTTGCCTATGACGTGGCTCTCCTCATAAGTTCACCTCCCTGAGCTCTGCCCCTGGCAGCCCACTTAGTTATGGGCAATGCATTTTTGGGAATAGAAAGCGGTTGTTTCTTTGGAGCAGTGCCCATAACTAAGCCTACATCTCCAGCTCCAGCAGTACAGTCAACAAATGGCACACATGCTTCTTATGGGTCCTTCTACTGTATTTTTATGGTGTGAGGAGAAAAAGTGTTAAAACAGTTTCTTTTCTTTTTTGGGGGGGCGGGGGGAAGCATCACTGCCCTAGCGGTTTCTAATGAAGTCAAATATTTAAATGATGAATGACTAATGTGTTTGTAGAGACAAAAATAAACTAACAAATGATAAAAAATTGATATCCTTTTCCAAATTATTCCACCACCATTGACATAAACTCAATGACCCCTCAGCAATAGTTTTTTTTCCCCTTCTCTCATGGTAACCATTGGTCCAATTTGTTTTTTTTTCTTAAGTGTGTTTTTGGATGTATTATTCACATATCATATGCTTCCCTGGTTAAATCACTTTTCAAATGAGTTGTTTATATATAATCACAATCAGTCATAGTCAAATCTTAGTGACCCTATCAGGTAGGGTAGAAATGCCCCCCTGTGAACTTCTGAGACAGTAACTCTTTTTTTTTTTTTTTGCATCACTGCCCTCTGGTGGTCGTGGGAGCTACCCAGCCTTGCTCCTGAGAGCTGATGCTTGATTTGAACTGCCAAGCCAGTGGGCCGCAGTCCCGCACTCAACCACTGTGCCACCAGGGCTCAGCGAGACAGTAACTCTTTATGGTGGTAAAATAGTTCAGTTATTTAGGGAGAAATAGACCCTTCTCTTTCTCTCACACCCACCTTTATTCATTTTTTTGATAAATTCTGTTGGTCATTCCTCTAAAATGTGACCAATTCTTAGCATATTCACTGATGCCACCCTCCTTCCCCATTCCCATCATCTTTCCCTTTCATTCTTGCTCTTCCTATAGTCTGTTGTCTGCATATTAGAGGGATTCTTTTTTTTAAAAATCATTCTATTGTATCACAACCCATACATATATCCATTGTATGTTCAGCACATTTGTACATTTGTCGTCATCACCATTCTCAAAGCATTTTCTTTCTTTCTACTTAAGGCTTTGGTATTAGCTCCTCATTTACCCCCTCCCGCCCCCTCCCCAACTCCCTCATGAACCTTTGATAATTTGTAAATTATTATTTTGTCATATCTGACACTTTCTGATGTCTCCACCCACTTCCCTGTTGTCAATACCCCAGGGAGGAAGTTATAGGTAGATCCTTATCATCGGTTCCCTCTTTCTACCCCACCTTTCCTCTACCCTCCCAGTATTGCCACTCTCACCACTGGTCCTGAAAAGATCATCTGTCCTGGATTCCCCATGTTTCTGGTTTCTTTCTTTCTTTTTTTTGGAGGTGGTGGGGGTGCATCACTGTCATCTGGTGGGAGTGGGAGGCCAAGTCTTGCTCCTGGAGAGCTGCTGCTGGATTTGAACCGCCAAGCCTGATGGGCCACAGTCCCGCACTCAACCACTACGCCACTGGGGCTCAGCTCTCTGGTTTCTATCTGTAACATAGCTAGGGAGGTTCTTGAAAAACGAAGTCATATAGTATTACTCTGACCTGATGACAGAATAATTAAACATGCTACTGCTAACCGGAAGGTTGGTGGTTCAGACCCACCCCGTGGCTCTAAAGGAGAATGGCCTTGTGGTCTGCTCCTATAAAGGTGACAGCTTAGGAAGCTCTATGGGACTGGTCTGCTCTGTCATATAGGGTCCCTATGCTGTTGATGGCACTCAAGAACAACCTCACAGTTTTACTCCCCTGCTTCAACCCCCCCTCCCCCAATGCTTTGCCATCGAACTCAGAATGCATTTCAAGGTCTAAGGCTTGGCCCTCACTCATGATCTCCTACCATCTTCTGCTTTGCTCAGACCCTCATGAACAGTGACCTTTTTCCTTCCCTGAATCACAGCAAGTTTAAGCTTTTGAAACTGTTGTTCCCTCTGCTTAGCAATGCCCTTCTCTTTGTGGGCACTTGACTCATGCTTGTTATTATCTAACAAACATTTTTCCTCTGAGACCTTTCTGACTAGAGTATCTTCTCTCACTTTTTGTTGTGGTCTTGTATCATTTTCTTTGTGAAACAAACAGAAATCTTAGCTAATATCAACTAGGGTTTGTGTGTGTGTGTGTGTGTGTGTGCTGTATGTTTCCATTCATATCAGAAGCTCCTTAATGGTAGTCTTATTCATTGTGGTCACTCAGAAATTGTTGTTGAATGAATTAATGAATGCATCTATTGGATGAGTATTATAAATTGATTAAGGACTGAAACATTTCCATGTTACTGGATTGTCTATGTGCTTCAAATTAGAACTGTAATGTATAATAATATATGACATGTTAACTTTGGAACATTGAAATTAGTACAATTAACATATAGTACAGGTAATATATCATATTATTTGACTATAAAGTAAGAGAACAGATAATAATGAAAATTTGTAATGTATTTACTAAGTACCTTTTTAAAAATTGTTTTACAAAGTACCTTTACAAGTATTCTCTCATGTGATTCTTGAAACAACCTATGACATGTCATACTATCACTCTTATAGTTCAGATAAGGAATCTGAACATCAGAGAGATTCAATGTCTTATCTTGAGCAAGGTGAGATTGTTTACAGTGGCAAAGATTGAATTTTCAGTAAGGTTTTCTGATTCCAAATCAGATTTTCCTTGTACTCTAAGGGTACAAAGGAACTGTTTGTCATGAGACAAGAATACATCAGTCCTTCCGTTCTTTGTCCTTCCTCTGCATCAAAGCATCCCGAAAGTCCAGCAGAATTTGCTAAAGCTGTGAACGTTCTTTGTGGGAGAAACAGAGCAGGTGTTGTCTTGGTTTCTTCTTCAACATATTATCAGATAAACTGGAGTATCCTTTCCTCTGATCTTTCGTGAAAACAAGTTACTCATTGAGGTCTAGAGGCAAGAAAATTTTCTCTCTTGGGGAATTCTTAGTGTTTTCAATTTCTTGATTCAGAAAACCATTTTGCAGAGCTGCTAGGGTCGAAGATCTGAAAAATGTATCTTTTGGGGGGGAAATATTTCTTTCATTTTTCCAGATCTGTGTGAAATATATTGTCATGTATGGTCTTAATAATTGAGGATATGTGGGCTGGGCCCCCTGAGTAATAAAGGGATGTCATGTGGGGGGGAGAAAGGGAGAAGGGAGGGTGGGTATGGGTGTGTTTTAGAAAGAAGGGAAAAATAGGGGAGGCAGGCAGGGCCGACAGAGGTTGAGGACACACCAAAGGCCCCTACTGTTCATAGGAGGTTTGAGCAGGTTCAATCAGAAATCAGATGTTTGCCCCTCCCTTTTCTATAACAAACATCTAGAGGAATCAGATACACTTATAGAAAGTACATTTGTGCATACTTTCAATGTTTGTATAGTGTATAGGAATTTTCCTATAGCCCCCTCCCCAGAAATTATACAGCATCAGATTATCAAATACTATCACTTTAAAGCAAATGGATGACAGATTGCATTAAAAAATACTTTGAGTTACTAACATGATTTTTAGGTTTTGCTGTTTTTGGTGTGGAATGCTTTCCTCCCTGAACATCAAGTAAACTATTTCACTGCTACAACTGGAGGCTATATAGTCCAATACATAGCTAAGTGAGTTAAGCTTACCAGCTGTTTAACCTTCAAACCAAACCCGCCGCCATTGGGTCAACTCCAACGCACCGTAACCTTATGCTGAGTCTCTGAGGTTGTAAATCTTTATAGGACTGCCTGGTGGGTTTGAACCAGGGACCTTGGGTGTAGCAGTTCTGTGTTTATCCCATAGCACCTCTCCAGAGCATCTTAGGTCACCTTACTCTGTTTCCTCATCTTATGAAATGCAGGTAGCATTGTCTATCTCAGGTCTGTTGTGAGGATTAAGTAGGATAGGAATGTACAGTACATGGAATACAGTCTCTCAGGCGAACTCATAGTGACCCTATAGGACAGGGTAGGACTGCCCTCTTTGACCCTATAGGACAGGGTAGGACTGCCCTCTGAACTTTTGAGACCTTACGTACCTGTTCACCGTCGTAGAAAGCCCTGCCTTTCTCCCTTGGAAGGGCTGGTGTTTCCGAACTGCACACCTTTTGGATTGCCGCCAGCGTAAAACCACGACGCCACCAAGGTTCTAGTTATCCATGAAAGGTAGCTGTAACTGTTAAACTAGCATGATCTTGAGGGCTTAGGACTCCTGACTCGATTCCTTGTCTAAGAAGCCGTGAAGGTGCTCTGCCGCCATCCACAAGGTTACCACCCACAGAAGCAGCTTCATGCCAGAAAAGACCTTGTGATCTGCTTCCATGAAGACGACCGCCAAGGAAAACCATTGGAGCAATTTGGCTCCGTTGCACGGGGTCACAATTCCGTCTTAAATAAATAAAAAAAAAAACATAGTATGTTTTTAGGACTAGAGTAATATTTTCCAGACCGCCACGTTCCTGATCCAGCAGCGTCAAGATCTCAGAGTGTTGCTGCGCCTCTCACGAGGCAGCGCAAGTTGGAATCAACTTGATCGCACTTGCAAGTAGCCGTTTTTTATTCACTTGAAAATTGGGTGGAGCCCCGGTGGCGTCAGGGTTGTGTGTGGGACTTTGGCCCACAGGGCTGGTGGTTCATATTGAGCAGCAGCTCTCCAGGAGCAAGGCTGGGCCTCCTACTCCCACCAGGGCCGTGATGCCCACACAAAAAAAAAATAATAAAGAAAGAAAAAGAAAGAAAAAAGAAAAGAATAAGAGACTGGTTAGAAAATATATGCTATTTAAAAATAATCCTCTCCCCACTTTTCTACTTCTTCTAGAGAATATTTATTCAGTGTCTCATACATTCTGAGAGCAACCGGGGTTTGTGTGGGTAGTTTCCATGAGCAATGAGTAAGGGTGAGAGACAGACAGATAAACCACCGCCCAGATTCTTAGCAAAGGCTGTGTACCGGTTGGACTGTCTCGGTTTTCTGTTGCTGCCTAGCATCGACTCTTAACTTTGATGACTTAAGATTATCATCATTTGATTGCTCCTCATGAATCTGTACACCTGGAATGCTAACAGGGCACGTGGGGTGGATGCTTCTCTGCTCCCTAATGTGATGTGGCTGTAAACACTGAGATGCCTCCTCAGTCACCTGCTGGCTGACCCCGCTGGAGTGGGGAACAGCTGGAGCACTTCCACTGGGGTCGTGCCCGGTTCGTGCCTGGCCCTGAGGTTCTCTGCACAGTCCATGGACCATCTCTATATATATGTCCTTTCCACGGAGCTGCTGCACTTCCTCTTTTTGGGCGGGGGTCGGGGTGAGGGTAGGGGTTTAATGAACAGGTTTTATTAGCGTCAACAACCTGCTTGGGAGTTTGGAATGGAATGAGAATAAAAGGGGCAGGACGAGGGGTGATTGGAAGACAGATAATGAGAGAATAGGAAAAGTAAGAGAGAAGAAGAGACAGCAGATGTGTGGCCACAAAAGAAGCTGAAGACAGAGAGAATTTGCTTCTTTTAAATACACAATAAGGTTTCGCCTTAAAATAAAACATACTTTTTAGGCCCAGAAAAAAATGAAGAGCATGACATTTTCTAACCAGTCACTTGCCCGAGCCTGTTTCCATGTTGCTGCACTTCTTACAAGGCAGCCAAAGAGGCTGTACCCCCATTTCTTGATGTGAGGAGCAGGAGGCAATGTAGAAAAAGGAGAGACTGCTGGGGCCCGCATTTGGAGAACAACTCCTTGCCATCAAGGCAATTCCCACTCATAGCTACCCTGAAGAACAGAACAGAGCTGCCCCTGTGGGAGCCCCAAGACTGTAACTCTGTGTGTGAGTTGAAAGCCTCCTTTTGCTCCCTCCGAGCGGCTGGTGGTTTCAAACTGCTGACTTTGAGGTTAGCAGTCTAATTTGTAACCACTGTCCCGCAGGCCTCCTTAAATGTGTTCATTAGTTCTCTGTCTTGTAGTTTCCTAAACCCCACTTTGGAATAACCTGCTTAAAGGGTCAACAGCCCTCCCGGGTGGGACATAAAGGTATGCTAAGCTTTTGTTTTCTTTGGGGACTTTCTTCCCGTACTCTTTCTGAACTAAACAATTCCGATCCCAAATTATTATGGGGAATATGCCTGAGATACACTCTCAGATGATATGGTTTTAGATCCAGATGGGCAAGCAAGTGATCTGTTCTCGTTCAACAAATATAACAAGCTGAAAAGGGGCAATGGGTCCGATTTTATTCCCAGTCCATTTTAAACGTAGTCTTTTCCTACTAGTTGGAGGGAGGTTATGTACTATGGCGAAGGGAAGCTACAGGCAGAACTGGCTGCAGGGCTTTGTGGCTTATTGCCCTTGTTTGGTTTTGTCAGAGAGCTTGTACAATAAAAATGTCCAGACTCCCCGGCAATGGGTCTGTCCCCACTCGCACATATCATTTGGAGGATTGGTGGACTCTGTGGCACTTCAGTGTCATGAGCTTATCTGGGTGCGTGAAAGCCTCACCAAACCAGACGCTGTCAGTGGGTGGGAAGGACCTGATGATTTATCCCCCCGCAATGTTGTCCACTGGGAGGGGTTTCTTTGCCTGGCTTACCATGGCAGTACAGGGCTTTGTGGGCAAGGCTCTGTTTTCTAGGTAAGTGCTGCAAATGCCAGCATGTTCTTTGTTTGTTGGTTCCAGATGAACTTGTTTGTCACTAAAGACTCCAAGTTCATTTCAATTTTACCTTTCCTCCCCCCTTTTTTCACAGTGACTCAGATCACTATTTCAGTTTGAGGGTTAAAGAATCTGGAGGGACTTTTTTTTTTTAAGAACCTATATTTACACAGCCCATCTCAAGTAATGAAATAGACAAAAATGTATTATGTGTTTCTTATTCTGCCCTTACCCCTCCTGTCCCCCCACCAACAACCCATCCCTCCTCTCTCCCTGTCCCCGACCCTGTCCCCTTGTTCTTAATAAATCACATGTCTTTAATTAACCAAAATATAAAACTGTGACGGGGCGAAATCATCACTGTCTTCTAGATGCCCCTTGCCTCGTAAAACTCTTAGGGAATGAAACGTTCAAATGAGCGCAGCCCCTGCATTTTATCTCCTAACGCGCTGCTGTCGGAGAGCAAGCACCGTCGATTCAGAGGCTTTCCTGGCCTTCCTTGTACCGTCACTGTTGTCCTCTACAAGGTTCTGCCCACCAACGGGAAATCGGGCAATGTTTACAGAGAAGTGAAAAGCACTCTGCGTAGATGGGTTTTCTGGTTTGAGGGGGAACAAATGGGAAACTTCATTCTCCCTTCTATTCTAAAGTGACCAGATTTTAAGCGGGACACCATTGACCAGGGGTGGGGGGCGGGGTTCTTGATTAAAAATTTGCTCTCTATGGAGCAACGAAAATGTTCATAGAATGCAAAAATAGTATTGTAATATATTTATTTAATTTTAAAATGCCGTGGGACGTTGTTAAATTGTTAAAAAGCAGGACATCTGGTCACTTTTTTTCTATTCAGTTCCCATTCCATTCGAAGCCCACACACCTGCCTTGGCCCACCCACCTGTCAGCGGAAGCTTCGGTGCTACTGCGATGCCCAACAGGCCTCCGCACCGCTTCCAGACGCAGATAGAAAATCTTGGGGATCCTCTTGACCGGGGGGATCCCAGCAGTCCAGTGTCGCCGTGCTTGGTGTCTCCATGTACTGGGGGCCAACTTAGAAGCAGGCCGTCACCAGAACAAGGCTTCTCCCTTTCCCCTCTCTCCTCACGTCTTCTTCAGTGTTCTCTGGCCCTCCGTGTAAATTCTCTGTACCCGAAGCTTTGGGGAGGTACAAAAAGAAACACTCAGAGTCCAACCTGCAGCAAGTTGAATCTCTCAGAGGGACCATCGTCAGGGTTGCTGTTCAGGATGCAAGACATGAGTTCAAATGTAGGCATTATTTTAGTGATGGAGGGCAAGGGCAGGGCTCTCACAGATTCTAGGAACCCCCAGGGTGACGTGGTTACAAGTTGGGCTGCGATCCCCACAGGTCAGCAGTTCGAAACCACCAGCTGCTCCTCAGGAGGAGAAACTGTTCCTCCCCCTCTAAAGAGTGACCCTCTGAGAAACTCACAGGGGCTGTGCTAGCCTGCCGAGAGGTGGCTCTGCGGCAGAATCAATGGACTCAATGGCAGTGAGGGTGTGTTTGTTTGTTTGTTTTTAAGGAGGATCCTGGGTATTGAGATCCACTAAGTGCTCACTAGTCCTTCTCATCTGGGATCCTAATTCAACTCCTGACATGCTGCCCCTCAGCATCTAGGATTTATATATATTCAACACAAAACATTTTATATCTCACAGAAACAATCAGATCCCATTTCTTATCCCACAAATCATCTCTCTCTAGTGAATAGGAGAATCACTCAAACTTTGATCTGCATGGGTTTGATTTTGGGTTGAGGCGCCTATTAGGAGGGTTAAAACTTTGGGGGTAAATGCTTTTCTTACTCTGAGAGAATGTGTGTCGACTATGGAAAAGAGGGGAAAAGATTGGGCCTCACGCAGAATCCAGCTGGCCAGAGATCACCAGGGTTAACATTTTAACACTGTTAGTGTGTAGATGCTAATCAAAAGATGGGAAGTTCTAGTCCACCCACACGTGGCTCAGGAGAACAACCTGTGGGACAGATGGACCTCGCAGACCTCAGCAGGCAGGAGCCTCAGACCAGAAGCACCCAAGAGTACCTGCTACCCAAACCGACTGCTCTGAGGGGAAAATGAAACTTTCTGAGTTATGGAAGAAAAAGGTGGAACAATTAAAAAAAAAAAAAAGATATAAGCTGAGTCCTGGTGGTGCTGTGGTTGTGTGCAGAGCTGAGGCCCACAGGGTTGGCGGTTTAAATCCAGTAGCAGTTCTTCAGGAGCAAGGCTGGGTTTTCTACTCTCACCAGGGCAGTGATGGGGGAAAAACAAACAAAAAAAAAAAGTAAAGATGTGACTGGGGGCCTAAGTGGAGGGAGGATGTTTCGAGAGTGATGAGGCAACAAGTGTGCAAATGTGGCCGGCATACAATTGATGTATGTATGGATCGTGATGGGAGTTGTATGAACCCCCAATAAAATGATTATATATTTTTTTTTAAAAGGAGGGGGAAAGAGGAACTCAAGTAAAAAATATTTGGAAATGAAGATGGCAGCATGTGTACAAATGTGCTTGATACAACTAATGTATTGAATGTTTTAAGAGCTGTAAGAGCCCCCAATAAAATAACTAAAATCAAATAAATAAAATACAAAAAAAAAAAAAGACAAGACATATTGGTCTGATAAAGAGACTAGAGCAGAGGTTCCCAAACTTATATGGTCTATTGTCCTTTTAAAAAAAAAAAATTCCAGGCTAAGCCCCAGTGGTGTAGTGGTTGTGCGCGGGATTGCAGCCCACAGGGTTGGAGGTTCAAATCCAGCAGCACTCTCCAGGAGCAAGGCTGGGCCTCCTACTCCCACCACCAGGGGGCAGTGATGCCCCCAAACCAAAACAAAACAAAAAAACTTTGTTAAAAAAAATTCCTCATGACCTCCCTAGCAATGAAAACCTTTTGTACTCCAGAATCCAGGATAAAGTGTAGGTATCTGCTCTTACAATGCCCTTAGTCCACACACCACTGGGTGGATGGCAGGGGGGCGGGGAGGGGGGGCGGCTGGTGGTGCTCACTTTGGGAAACTATGGACTAGAGGAACCTACAATGCTATGGCCCTCAGTCACTCTTCAAACCGAGACTCAACTTTCAGTCAAACCATGGACGACCATGTAAGTAAGGTATGGACAGTGACACAGGGATGTGCGGTCTCCTCAGAAAAATCAGCCACAGGTGAGAACCAGGGCAGGGATTGCCCAGGAACACAGCTCAAAAAGGAGGATGGGGTAGAACAGGACAGACGGAAATGATAGCTGCAGGGAGGATATGGGAAGAGTCCTGCAACCAAGGTCCTGAAACAAATTGTAGACAGGAGAGTTGAAGGGAAAACAAAATTCCCCTGTAAACAAGTCACAGTAAAAAGTAATCAATAATAAGAAGAAAGACCTCATGATCTCCATCTGAGCAACCAACCATTGAAAGCAACCAACCATTGAAAGTTCCTTACCAACACACAGAGTCACCAAGAGGCCAATTCCTTTAACAAAGGAGGGTAGGAAGGCAGGAGAAGGAGGAAGTAGTTAAAGAGGGCCCTATTGAATGCCATCTCTTTTCCTATGAGCTATGTACACAGAGGAGAAGCATCAGCCCCAGGCCTGATGGGGAGAGGTCTCTCTGAGGCAGAGGTCCCTCTTGCTTCCACTCCCCAACCTTCTCCATCAGCTCTGTCTCTCCCGGGCACACTGTGCCTCTCTTTTGCTGGGTAAGACAGTACAGTGGCCACAGGCACTCAGAGAGTGTGCTCATGAGTACGGGAGCACTGGGGAGGGTAAGAGAGAAAGACAAGGCGTCCGACTCCTGCGAGGTGTTGCAGTGTCAGAACCTCACCAGGGCAGTTCTCCCCTGTCCTGTGGAATTGCTGTGAGTTGGCTTACACCTGATGGCAGTGAGAAGGGTGAAAGTTGAAAATCCATTCCCCAGGTGGGCCACATACCCTTCACTCTGGCATAGGTCTATCCGGTCATTTGGCAGGAATTACCTAGGCAATGGCTAGAAGATACATATGGAGTTATGTCAGCAGGTCAATAGTAAAATTTATTTATGTTTTTTTTAATATGTTAGATATGTTGGTTTCCTGTTATTTTAAGTGCCTTCATGAGTTGTGCCTGGGAAACTTGGTAATTAAAAAAAAAAAAGAATTTTGGTTTTTTTTTTTGGGGGGGGGGACATCACCGCCCTCTGGTGGTGGGAGTAGGAGGCCCAGCCTTGCTCCTGGAGAGCTGCTGCTGGATTTGAACCTCCAACCCAATGGGCCGCAGTCCCGCGCACAACCACTACGCCACCGGGACTCAGCCCTAAAAAAATAATTAAAAAAAAAATGCTATATATTAAGGTGACCAGACATCTCGCTTTTTAACAATTTAACAATGCCCTGTGGCATTTTAAAATTAAAATAAATATATTACAGTACTATTTTTGCATTCTATGAAAGTTTTGTTGCTCCATGTAGACCGGATTTTTAATCAAGGAACACCCCCTGCCCTCGCCCAGTCAATGGTGTCCCACTTAAAATCTGGTCACTTTATCATACTATATATTTGTATAAGGCAATTTTTAAATTAAAAAAAATTTTTTTTATTTTTTTAGGCATCACTGCCCTTATAAGGCAATTTTTAAAAATCATTTTATTGGGGTCTCACACAACTCTTATCACAATCAATACATACATCTCTTGTATGCAAACCACATTTGTACAATTGTTGTTATCCTCCTTTAACTTAAGCCTTGAGTATCAGCCTATAAGGCGATGTTTCTCGGCACATTTTTGATGCAATTTTTGTGATAAAATTAGGTTCCTCGGTGGATAGTTGGGTCCGTTTATACTTGAATATATGTGGTAACCAAATATATATATATATATTTTTTTAACTTAAAAGAAAAAAGGGGGCTGAGCCCCGGTGGCGTAGTGGTTGTGCGCGGGACTGCGGCCCACTGGAATGGAGGTTCAATTCCAGCAGTGGGGTTGTGCCTCCTACTCCCACCACCGGAGAGCAGTGATGCCAAAAAAAAAAAAAAAAAAAAAGAAAAAAGGATTTTGTGTGAAATATTTCCTGTGGTCATAGTGAGGTGCCGTGTTGTGCCAGTCCATAGTGACGCTGTGTATGGGGAAGGAAACACGGCCCGCCCTGCCCCACGCTCACAGTGACTCTTAGGTTTGAGCCCACGGCCGTAACCACGGTGTCAGTCTATCTCCTAATGAACAGAAGTAGTTCCTCCTTAGGGGGAATTCTCACACAGTCTCCTTCGGGAGACCTGGCAGTGTTGTGGTTAAAGTGTGGGGCTCCTAACCCAAAAGTTGATGGGTCAAGAAGCAAACTATCAGATGAAGCCAGCTTCTGATACATACATCACAGGTTCAACAGGCAGTTGTACAACGATACTAATTATTTATTATAAGAAGGATATAGAGAGCATGAGAGAGAGAGAAGCATTGAGTCGGGCACATTTCACATCATGGTGGCATGCTCACCTCTGCCCCGCGTGGTGGTCCACGTGGAGAGAGTGGGGTAAGGGTTACATGATGAGGGGCAGGAGAGAGGGAGAAGAGAGAGTCTCTATCCTGTGTCCCATCCTGATATGTCCTTGGGGTCAAGCCAGGCCCCCAATTACAGGCTAGGACATACGTCACAGGAAGGGGTTGTGCCATATGCACACGTTATAGGAAAGGGAAGTATCAGGGTCCCATGTGACAAGACCAGACCCCAGACTCCTGGATGTGGCTAAGCAGGTTAGGCTAGAGATCATTAACAGCAGCATGTCAATCTGCCCTCAGACTTCAACAGAAGGGAACCATCATCCTAACAGCAGGGGAGTCAGCTCTATTGTGAGACACACAAAGGCCTCAAAGAACTGACAGCTTCCGGGGGAAGAGCTAACTTAACTTCCACACCAAATACTGGTAAATAGTTTTCTTAATATTTTGGAGTTTATAATTGTGGAAAAGTCCTGTCTTCATCCCACAACAAACTTGTGACCATTTGCAGCTGTGCAGATGTAGAGCCTTGTAGACCCGGTGGGGTCACTTTAGCTAGGAAGAGATTCAGTAGCAATGGGTTTGTTTATTCATGGTGTATTTTGATCCATGATCCAGTACCATTCTATTTCTTCTTCGAATGATGAACAATATTTTTAAAGTTCAACTATGAAAATATCTTCAAGTGAGGAAGATATTTCTTGCTGCTAGCCTGTGCCTGGCTTTCATAGTCAAGCCCTGTGACAGTGCCTCCTTCCCTGGGCAGTGCAGGAATCAAGACCTCCTGTGTGGGGAGAGCTCGCTGACTCATTCGTCCCCATTCTACCCCATGAGAGATAACACTCCCTAATTTAAAATCCTGTTAAACACAATAAATATTTTCTTTGGACAGGCTGCTTTGTGGTTTCGTGACTCAGCTTTTAGTGCTGGAAGCCTGTTTTCTCAATCAGTCAGTAGTATGGGTGGAGGCATTGGCTATTTTATTTTATCCCCTGATTGGAGGGAGGTGAATTTTATTTCATACCGACTGGAATACAAGTTTCAAGGATTGAATATGATATGGATCTCAAAAAGTCTGTAATTGACTTGAAGAGAAAACACATGGTCACAAAGCCTGAATACACACACTCACAAAATCATATTAGCTTGAATCAGATGAAATTGCCATGCAGCTTTGACTGGCTTTAACTGTAGTAGACTGTGATGCTCAACTAAAAGTTCGGGATCACTCACTTCTCAAGCCTGTGGATGCTGCTCGTCCTTTCGTCAGTGTTGTGCAGGGGGCCGTGCTCTCCAACCTCACCACGTGGAACGTAGGTAACCTCTGCGGCAACCCAAGAACTGAGGGCACACTGGTTTGTCCCTCAGTGAGAGCCCTGCACTGACTCTTCTGTTTTCTACTGTCTTTGTTTGCACAAGCAGGGATTTCCTTTCCTCCCAAATACATCCTCCCCTTATTCTGAATATATTCTTTTCCTCTTGTCTTCTGGACGTGGATTCACCTGAGGAAAATCCCCTTTCATCACAATCCCTCCTCTTCCTCGATCCTTTCCAGCCTTCATACCGCTGATGACTTAGAAAAATGAGGGCTGTGTTTGTAGAGGGGGAGACCAGCCAGGAGTTTTAATGTGAAATTTGAAGTAATGATCACCTAGATCCGATATCAATAAAAGCTCTGGGAAGCCTCTTTGGGATCTGCACAACTTCGCTAACCACCACCCATCCCTTCCTCATTGAACTTCCAAAGAATAAATACTGTTCCTCAGACAGCCTCACTATGTTGCCATTCTTTTTAACTCGCCCTCTCCCCCTTTTTAACTCATTTTAAATGCGACGATTCTTCTCTTTTTTCCTGTGTGGTTATATAAGGTGGCCATTTTTTATCTTTTTCCTCAGAGTATATTTCAGTAGATGAAACTGACTTTCAGGGACTCATCTTGAGAATTAAACCCCCTCATGTTTGCCTGGATGTACGCAGTCAGTTGGTAGGCAGTATGAAGACAATGGCTAGGATAACGAGTGAGTCACTGCACCACACTGGTCCTATGACCAGATAAATAGTAAATCTGATAGAGTTTTGGAAAACACATTTATAATGTGTGCATAGAGTAATGAGTCTATCACCTTAAAATAGTTTTAGGACACAACCCTTTTGTAAGCTGGGACATAAAACTATAGACAAGTAGAACTAGAAAGCTAAGGGGTGAGAAAACACAAAATTCTTGGAGGAAATGAACTTCAAACTTAGACTTGATGGAATCTGCTAGCCAAAAGTTGCAAGGAAGAAAGGAAAGCATTATTACCATGGTTGGTAACCCAGGCAAAGACTTGTAAATGATGAAGCAAGTTATACATACCCCTCTCCAAACCAAACCTACTGGCGTCATAAAGGAAGGTCAAATACATCTCTCTGATCAGAACTGAAAAAGAAGGAGGCAAAGAGAGGTTGGTGTGGGGTTGGAGTACCTGGTAGGGTGGGAAATTTGAAGCTGACTTTTGATACTTGTTAGGAGCCATTGTGTATGGACTTTATTAAGCTAGATCTGTGTTTCCCAACTAGGCGTTACCACCCCCTGGTGGTATCTAGGGGAGCTGCAATAGCAGATACCCATACTTTATCTTTGGATTACGGACAAAAGGTTTTCATTGCCAAGAGGCAGAGTTTAAAAAAAAATCCCTGAAAACGGGGCAGTCGGCCAAGTGCATCTGGGAACCTATGAGTCAGTTGGAAGGTAGGGTCATAGTGCTAATCTCTTCTTGCATTAGTGAAGGCAGAAAATTTTCAGTTCAGGAGAGCAGCAAAATAACTGAGTCAAGCTTCAGGTGCAACTTTATGGTCTCTGTATTGTCTCCAGTCAGCAAACCTAATATGACCCCAATAGACTTTGCATTTTTACCCCTTGCTAATAATGATCTTTTAATTAGCATTTGCTTTTGTCACATTAGCACCAGTTTAAAAAGTGCTAATTGCAGTTATTAGGTATTCTATTCCCTACAGAAGCATGTGTCTGGGGGGCATTTAAGCAATTCTGGTCCCTTGTGAAGTCTGCTCACCTCGTGCAGGTGGATGGGACGGCCAAAGATGTGATTCAGGCAATTATGCCCTAATTGCTGAATGTTTGACACTAATTGTCCAACAACTGCCAGCTATTCAGAATGGAGTAAGTTGAACATGCTGAAACTCATGGTTAAGAAAAGCAATGTAAATTTAGCTTTCTAGTTCTAGTTTGTCTATAGTTTTATGTCCCAGTTTACAGAAGGGTTGTGTTCTAAAACTAGTTTAATGTGACAGACTCATTTCCCTATGCATACATTATAAATACATTTCCAAACTGTATCAGATTTACTCTGTACGTGGTCCTAGACCAGTGTGGTGCAGGGAATCACTTGAGAGTCTAGCCAATGTCTTCATACAACCTAACAACTGCAAAGGAACTACTTTGAAAAATTACAGAAAGATAGAAACACACTTTTGGATATAAAGTAATGTCTTTAGTCTCATAGTATACTCTCAAAGAGACTTCAAAATCTTCACAGGAAAAAAATTATTTTTGGGCTTCATTTTTCAAAAAGACTTTTTGAAACAGCCTCAGGCTATAAATCAAAAACCAACCCCACTGTCATTGAGTTCAGTAATAGACACCCACAGGAGAGAAAATAGCTGTGCATTTGGGGGGTCTTTAGATGGCAAATCTATAGAGGCGCAGGCAGCCTATTCTTTATCTGAGTGACTGGTGGGCTTAAAGTGGAAGTAGCTTGTGGACCTTGCATTCTGCAGCCAAGGGGTTCATCCACTGTGTTTGTGAGGAGCTGTTGTAGGTGTCTTGAAAAGTATCATTTAGAGTCCTGCTGCCGCTGCAGGAAGAGACTGCATTAGATTGTCAGACAACAGAAGCCATGTTCTGAAGACCTGTGCTACAGGGGCTTCATCAGTGTGAGAGGCGGGAGTCCAAGACAGCCAGCAGTTTGGTTCTCGAAAGATCCCTGAACCGTGGGCAGCTCCTCAGCCGACTGGGCCAGGACCCGGTCCTGAGGCAGGTGGAAGGGAAAAACCCAGTCAACCATCTTTTCCCTGGCGACAAAAGAGATGTGGCGGTCGGGGGAGAGTGAAGTCTACCAAATGGGAGACGTCAGTCAGAAGATGACGTGGCACCTCATCTCCGTGTTCCGGCCGGGCCTGCGGGACATCGCGTACCAGTACGTGAAGAAAGGGTCTCGGGTTTTCGTGGAAGGGAAGGTCGACTATGGCGAATACACAGACAAGAACAATGTGCGGCGGCAGGTGACCACCATCATCACAGACAGCATCATATTTCTGAGCGACCAGACCAAGGAGAAGTCGTAGAGTGGACGCGCCCTCCGTAGTACCTTCCCATTTCCAAATCATGTATAGTCTTTATAGGACAGAATTAAATGATCCTTTTCTTAAGAAAAAAAAATTATCATTTAGGCTGAGCCCCCGTGGCGTAAGTGGTTGAGTGCAGGACTGCAGCCCACAGGTTTGACAGTTCAAACCCAGCAGCAGCTCTCCCGGAGCAAGGTTGGGTAGCTCTCACGACCACCAGAGGGCAGTGAAGTATCATTGAAAGACATGGTGCACACTTCTAAGTTTATAAAGTTTATAGGCTACCATATGGTCAAAAAAGAGGCTTGATGGTGCAGGGATTCTAGCACTTTGCTACTAACCAAAAATAGGTTTGAACGATCAGTGGTTCGGCAGGTGATCGGTGCGTGGCAGTCTGCTTCTGTAAGGATTGGCCTTAGGAACCCTCTGAGGCAGTTCTCCTCTGTCCTACAGAGTCACTTTGAGTAGAATGGACTTGTCAGCAAAGGATCGAGGGAGTTTTGCTTTGTGCTTTTTAGAGTGAGAATGTCCAGCGTAGAGCCTTGACACCCATGACTTGTCGCAGTGAAAAATCTGATGGCATCTGTCTTATAAGGAAAGCAGACATTTGTGGGAATAGGAAATACAAGAAACGATAGTGTTTTGATACAAAGGACAGTTGACACGATTACTTTAAACTTTGTAGTGCTTCTCAAAATGCTGTGTCAGGATGATGTTCCCAACCACCTAAGTGCCCCCTAAGCTCGGGGCCGAGGAAGAGAATTCTGTGCGTGCCTGCAAGGACTAACTCACGCAGACAAGCTTGGTGTCGGGGACTTTCGGGACCACGGAGCTTCCGGAGTGTTTTGGGACTCATGCGCTCAGGTGAAGCAAGGGCAAGCACAGGAGGCAGAGGATGCCTGTTAAAGATGCTATGCCGTCAGCTTCAAAGCTTGTGACGTCACCGTGGACTTCTGGACAGTAACAACAGACAGACCAGCCTCGCATGCAGCCCTAATGCTGAGGAGGAGAGGCTTTGGGACCCATGCCGCATATTGACATTCTGTGTAACCGTCATAAAAGCAACTGGCTCGGGTAGCCACGGTAGTCATGTCTCAAACCATCCTGGCAGAATCACCCCCTAAACCCTGACCGTGTGTCAGCGATGTGTCCCTGGCCGTGGCAGCAAAGCAGGGGGCCACTTAAGGAGCATACTCTCTGATCTAGGAGAGAGAGCCATGCATGATTAATGTGACCAGGTGCCATCGAGTGGGTGCCGGCTCAGAGCGACCTGTGTGCCCCAGAAGGAAAGGCTGGGGGCCAGCCTCACTTCTATTGTTGGGTTGAACCCCACTGTTGCAGCCTCTCAGTGAGGACTTCCCTCTTTCACTCCCGCCTGGTTCCACTTCATGTTCTTCTCCTGAGTGTGTGAGACAAAGGCTTGCCAGCCTCCCCGCCAACTAACCTTCTGGCTGTCCATCCTCCAAGATAGATTTTTTTTTTCCACATCACCACCCTGGTGGCAGGAGGAAGCCCAGCTTTGCTCCTGGAGAGCTGCTGCTGGATTTGAACTGTCAACCATGTGGGCCGCAGTACCTCACACAACCACTGCGCCACCAGGGCTCAGCTCCTCCAAGATAGATTTGTCCGTTATTCTGGCAGTCCACAGTGCTTGCCACATTCTTCGCCAACACCGTAATTCACACACATCACTTCTTCTCTCGTTCTCCTATATTCCTTGTCGAACTTTCACACAAAGAGAAGGCAATTAAAAAGACAGTGGCTTGGGTCAGGTGCGTCTGCGTCCTCGAAGTGACATCTTTGTTCTTTTCCCACTGGAACAAGCTCTTGTACAGTAGATTTGCCCATCTTGGGATCTCTTGAGTGCTGCCTCCTTGGGGCTTGACAGTGGATACAAGTACAGCGAGCTTCATGACCACTTCAGGCAGCATAGCGATGCGTGCTTCTAGCAGAATTGCCTAGGGGCTGGGCTGTGTAAGGAAGACATGTTTGGAAAGGTCGACTGGATCAAGACAATGGAAGAACTTGAATATGACACTGGTGAGGGTTTTAGCCCAATCTCATTGTCAAGTTAAAATGGATTAGAGATAGGAGGAAAGACTAGGCAGCAGAGAATTGCTGTCTTTAAACTGGAAAGAAAATTGAGTTGAGGATCGGGGTAGCGGGAGTTGGACAGGGATAGGGTGAGTGAATGCTCTGCTAGTGAGGAGGTGGTCATATGTTCTGTGTATCTGTAACTGCCATTCTAAGCAGTCCCTATACAGTACTTTAGGTACCACTCACAATACAAATAACAAAGGATCAGAAAAGTACAGGGGGAAATGTGACAGGGCCAGAGAGGGACTTTTCTACAGAAGCATAAGGCCATGAAATTGTCTACGGTGATTTCAATCGATTTATAATCAAATACTTGGTTCACATTGTCTGAAACACAAGGGAGGAAAAGGACAGTTGTTCTTGGGTCTAGGAAGTCTCCATTCATGTCTGTGGAGAGGACAATGCGTCAGTCCGGGTAGACCAGAGAAATTCTTAGACATGCATATGTATATAAGAGTAACATGGTTTATACACAAGAGGAATGGACCATCGAGAAGGCATTCCAACCCAGTCCAGTTCAAAGTCATAAGTCCGAAATTAGCCCATATGGCCGATACCAGTCTATAACGTCTCCATCCGACTTATGAAGTCATAGATCAGTAGGTGCAGAGTCCCGGCGCTGGTGGGGGTCTCCCCATGTCTCCTCGCTTCAGGGCTCAGGATCCATCAACAGCATCCAATGGTGGTAGAAGCAACTCATCACTGGCAGGGCTCTCCATGTGGCTTTTCCAGCTTCAGAGGTCTGGTTCCATCAGGGTAAGGCCATGTGGCTTCTCCTCCGGCTCCTCTAGCTCCTTGGACGCGGCCATCTTGTCTTGTCCATAGTTCGTCATCTTGGAGACTGACTCCCAATAATTGGGTAGATGGCTTCTCATCTCCATGAGGGAAATACCAGGAGATTTCCCAGAATTCTCTGGAGAAAGCCATGCCCACACAGAGGCCTCATTGGCTACTCAATAGCTATCTCCAAATTAACAGGCTAGAGTCCACACCTACGTTCAATCATGAAATTGGCATAAGCACATGACAGCCACAAACAGTAAGATAGGCTCCAACACCTTTCTCGGCATCCTTACAATTCTCCCAACAGAAAGCGACTGCATCTTGTAGTGTCAGTTGTGATGATCCCTGGGGACACAGCACCAGGAGGGCTCAGAGGCTTCTCCTCAGAGCTGCCCTGGGGGTGAGGGTGATCTTTCTGCTGCGTACTTATAGCCAGCTTCTACCGGCCTCTGCTCTTGCTCTGTTCATGATAATTTAACCATCATGAGTTTTGGCTTGTGTTACACAGGATAGTGGTTTAATATTCTCTCTTGCATTATGGAATGCGCTATTTATGATGCTTAGTAAGGCCATGGAACCATCTTTCTTTTTTTGTTGTTTTGTTTTTGTTTTTGTTTTTCTGGGGGACATCACTGCCTTTGGTGGTCGTGGGAGCTACCCAGCACTGCTCCTGAGAGCTGTCGCTGGATTTGAATCGCCAAACCCACAGGCCGCAGTCCCGCACTCAACCACTTACGCCACTGGGGCTCAGCCTGGAACTATCTTTCTTTGGGGATTATTTGTCTTTTTTAGAAGCTACCTTTTCCCTTCTCTGCCCTTGGATTATATAGAAACTTGAGCAGCTTTAAAAGTTCCAAGCATATCAAAAACTGTCTTTTATAATTTGACAACTGAAACTAAACAAGTCCAACTTGTCTTTTATAATTAGCAGTTGAAAAAAGACGATACCATGATCCTCAGGTCCTCCAAGCCAGCACATGTGCAATAGGCATGACTACATAGGACTGCAGATAAGCCTCAGCCCCTTCCTGAGACACAGACCTCTTCCTGGGTTCTCCTGCGATGTCAGCAGGGACTTCTGGCGGTTTGGATCCCTGGCCTCGGCTGCCCCTTGCTCTTGTCCAGAATGAGCCCCAGCCTGGGACTATCCAGATGGGGCGCATAGTTTGTTCCTCATGTGGGAGGGTCCCAAATGACCCAAGACTACATGCCCTTGTCCCTGATGTACAGCTTGATTAAATTTCACGATCGCTGTAGTACCCAAAGCCCCTATTTCGCAAAATGAAAGTATTAGAGTAAAAGTATCCAACATTGGCTAGAGAGATGCTGATTCCCAATGGCCAGCTATGAGGGGGAGTGGACATTTCTGTACTATGTAGCTATCCTTAGGAAATCAAAGTAGCAGGAATATGGGGGTGATCAGCGAGGGCAGCTGACTGAGCTGACTTCCAGACCAGGCCATATGACTGCTCCTCTCTCTTTAAAAATCAAAAATACTTCTGCAAAGGCCGAGTGGCTTGATGTTTGTGTGTGACCACTAGGTGGCAGAGTTTCTGCAGTAATAACTTTCCTAGTGATGGCCACGAAATGTGTAGACTTTTAACTGATGCTCTATTCTATAGGAAGGAACCCTGGTCGTCATGAGGTGCAAGGGTTCTGCTGCAAGGTGGGCTGTTCGAAACCACCAGCTGCTCCTTGGGCAAAAGGTGAGGCTGTCTGCTCATCTCGGACACCCCAGGGGGCAGCTCCAGCCTACTCTAGGTGGTCTTTTCAATGGCAGGGAGTGTGGTTGGAAATATGCTTTATTGAGTTAAAATTATTGAGGATATTTTTGATGTTTAAAATTTAAAAGCACCTGGAGAATTTTATTAATTTCCCCACCCAGATTTTGTGATTGTGTAACTATTCAGCTGAGAATGCTCACAGAATTTCTGAGCTAGGGGTGGGATGGGTTCTCTACTTCCAACGCACTGCCATGAGTCCCTTCTGACTCGGGGGGAGTCTTTGGGGCAGGTAAGAGCTGCCGCTTAGCGTTTCTGGGAGTAGAAAGTTTCTTACGAGAGTAGGATGTTTCGTCTTTCTCCCAGGGAGCGACTGGTGGTTTCAAACTGCTGACTGTGTGGTTTGTGGAACGATGGGTAACCCGCTTTGTCACATCGGTGAGTACGCCTTGGGTTGCTAACAACAACATCAGCAGTCCAAAAAAACCAGCTGTGTCATGGGAGAAAGACAAGGCTTTGATCTCCCTTTAAGAGTTACAGTAAGCCCATCTGTAGACATTTGGACATCCTCTTACAGAAGAGTCACAAGGAAAAGGCGAGCCAGTCAGAGTGTAGTAGAGCACTGATGAAACACACAACTTCCCTCTAGTTCTTTCGTGCTCATCCCCAAAATCTACCTTACAAATCCAGCTAGACCACAGCATGCACACGGGTACAGATCAGAGCTGGAAACACGGGAATCCAGGACAGCTAAACCCCTCGGGACCAATAATGAGAGTAGCAATACCAGGATGGTAAGGGGAAGGTGGGGGGAGATAGGGAGAACTAATCACAATAATCTACATATAACCCCTTCACAGGGAGAGACAGACAACAGAACAGTGGGTGAAGGGAGACAGTGGTCAGTATCAGACATGAAAAACAAAATTTGATCAAGGATTCATGAAGCTTCGTAAGGGGAGTGATGAAGTGATACCAAAGGCTCAAGTAGAAAATGTTTTGAGACTGATGATGGCAGCATATGTACAAATGTGCTTGACACAATGGATGGATGGATGAATGGATTGTGATAAGAGCTGTACACGCCCCCAATAAGATGATTTATTTAAAACAATGGCGGAAACATCTACAAATGTGCTTGGCCCCATGGAAGTTTGTATGTGTGGGGGAAGGCCAACCCCCCACAACTAATCACAGGTTCAGGAAGCACAATTGTATACTTGAGATATATAAAGATTATAGTGAAGCCATGGAGAAATGGGAGAGACGGGAGAGGGTAAAATAAAGGAGTCAGACACATTTCATGGTAGCGTGCTCTCCTCCTGGATGGCCATGATCTCAACAGCACATGACACAGGAAGAGAGGGAGGAAGAGGTTGCAAAGGAGGAGAGGGGGTGGGGGAGAGGGCCTGGGGAGAGAGTGATTTATTGCTAACCAAGGCTTCTATATCTTTGGGGGTATGCATGCCTCCTAATTACAGATGAAGACATACGTCACAGGAAAGGGTTGTGCACACAATAGGAGGGGGCTGATCTAGGGGTATACATGCAATAGGAAGGGGAGAAGTTACACATGTGACAAGATGGGTGGATCCTGCATTCATGATGGCAGCCTAGCTTTGATTGCTCTTGGGCTGGAGATTTGATTTAGCCTATGTTTACAGGGGATGCAATCCATTGTCCTGAACAGCAGGGAGTGAGCCCCACCTGTGGTGGGACCAGACAGCCGTCTGAGGGCTGAATGCCTTCAGGGAGAACATCTCTAAGCATCTGACCTCCCACCATGTGCTGGCAAACAGCCTCTAATGTTTGGCATATCTTTGGGGGACTCAAATTTGGGGGAAAGTCTTTTGAATCCCACATGTATGGATTGTGATAAGAGCTGTAAGAGCACCCAATAAAATGATATGTATATTTAAAAAAGAGTGACCGTCAGCCATGTGACCTCGTACAATGAGCTTGCCTGTAAAGTGAGATGACTGGATCACTAGATGATCTTTGAGGGGTCCTCTATCTCTGACCGTTTCATTTCGCTGTCATTTCCTATTTGATGCTGATAAATACACCAGCTCAAAGTACCACCCACGTCTGCCGCTGTGTGCCATCAAACTCACGCTGACTGGTGGCCATTCTACAGGGCAAAGTAGAACTGCCCCACAGGGGTGGCTAGCCTTGAATCCAGCGGTTCTCAACCTGTGGGTCCCAACCCCTCTGGGGTCAATGACCCTTTCACAGGTGTGGCCTGATTCATATCAGTAGCAAAATTACAGTAATGAAGTAGCAACAAAAATAACGTTTGGTTGGTGAGGGGGGGTGACCACCACATGAGGAACTGCATGAAAGGGTCTCAGCATGAGGAAGGGGGCTGTCCCCAGGCCTGCCTCCCACTGAGCCTCGGGTCAGCTGACCTTCCTTCCCATGAGCAACCAAGCCCGCTAACCACTGTGCCCACCAGGACTCCTTACATACCATCGAATAAGTTACTGTGGAGGACTTGTTCACTGACATCCATGTACACAATCACGCTAGCTGATACTTAGAGTGTTTGCTGTGTACCATGCTCGATTGCACATCATTGAATACCTGTCAGTGGAAGGAACTGTCCCAAGATCACATAGCTAATGGCCCGACTTGTATCTGTGGACATTCTAGATTTTATCTTACTCTCATGAGAAAAGTATAAAGACAACATGGAATCTGAAGTTTACAGAAACCCTTGGTTTTTCCAAAGGAGATTGACGATTTGTTTGTGTTGTTGTTGTTATTGTTTCTGAAGGTGGGTCAGATTTGCCTGGTAGCACCCCGATGCTGTCATTCGGTGTCTCTTTGTGACCCTCTAAGCACACATGAGACCACCTGGCAGAAAGCTCTGTCAGTCTGTGTCTTCTTAAGGCTGAGATGTCGTTCACTCTGAAATGAGGGGGCTTCCTCTGGTAATCCCCAGGGACCTGGCTCTGTGTCGGCAGGCTGATCCAGGGTCTGATGGCGGCAGGGTCAGAGTCACTCAGTGAATGGTAGTAAGCTACCATTTGCCAGTGACAGCAAAGCTGTGTTGTGTGTCCCCAGTTGAAAGCTTTCTGCTAGCTACAAGGCCAATAGTTCAAACCACCAGAAGCTTCCAGGGGACAAGTTGAGGCTTTCCTGCTCCTGCAGTGAGATACAGTCTTGGCAACCCACAGGGCTAGTTCCACCCTGTCCTATAGGGTAAAGTGACCAGATTTATCATTGGTAAAGCGGGACACCATTGACCGGGGGGGTGGAGGTGGAGGTGGGAGGGTAATGTAGAGGCAGTTTATTCCTTTCCCATTCTCCCACCGTTCCCTAGCTTGTCATGTAATCTTTCCAAAAATCCGTACTTTTTTTTAAAAACACACAGGACGTGGGAAAAATTGTTTAAAATCAAAACTGTCCTGCCAAAAGTGGGACGTGTGGTCACTTTACTGTGGGGTTGCTGTGAATCAAAACCCACTCCCTGGCAGTGACT